>OZ010572.1:96380733-96450337 GCA_963932145.1 Acanthosepion lycidas | reverse complement strand
GTATATTGTTAATGATCTCTCTACCGTTTCTGTTCGTGCCCGGGATTACAATGATTGTAGCTATAACAATAGATTTAACTTACTAATTAATTTAATGATCCTTAAATTTACTTATTTTGCATTATTCTTTAACGGATATGTTTTTATCTGATGACACGGAAGGGCATTTTTTAATTACAATATTTTGTCTACTGGATTTTATAAGTTTGCAACTATGAATAGTAAAGCTCGAAAGGATAGTGAACTTCAAGGTGATGTTCAGCCTATTTTTAGGCCGATGTTGCACTTTAATAGTGACATTATTATTATTATTATTATTATTATTATTATTATTATTATTATTATTATTATAGCATGATATGATCGTAAAAAATTAGTGAACATAGAATGATGATCTGAAATTTGCGATAAAAACAACAGAAACAAGATGAAAAATATATACACTAGGGTGGGCTGAAAAGTTCATAGACTGACTATGAAGGCGTGATGCTAGATCTGTGAAATCTTCCAGGCATTAATTTCAGCTTTTCTTGTTAACAGCGACATTATTTCTTGCCAGGTATTCTGATAACTGACTGTTCAAAGAAGATTGTTCATTCTGCTAGTCAAAAAAGTCATCAACAACAGGTATGACGTCATTATCACTGCTATAGTGGTTCCCAACAAAGTGTTTTTTTCATGTTGGGGGAACAGATGATTGCTAAATCTGAAGAATAGGAAGTGTGATCAACCAGTTCAAAACCATAGTCACCCACAGCAGCCATTGAAACCAAGGCATTGTGTGCTGGAGCATTGTCCTGATAAAACAAATCCCATTTCGTTAGTTGTACTGGGCGGTTGGTCTTGATAGTCTTTCGTAACTGCCTCTACATGTTTACATTGATGGTGTGGCCCTTTTGAAGATAGTCATTAAACACAATGCTTCTTCGTCCCCCAAAACAGAGAATGAAACGTCCTTCTTCGGAGCAGGCGAGGAGGGATATTTCCACTGCATGGATTGTCTCTTTGTCTCTGACTTAAAGTAATGAATCCAACACTCATTCTGTGTACAGAAACATTCAAGGAAACCAGATGGATCTACCTCAAATAATGGCAGATTTTCCCGTGACCTGATCAGCCTAGTGCGCTTATGATCATATGTCAGAAGACGCGGCACCCACCTTCGTCAGAATATTCTCAACTCTCTCACGGGATATGCCCATCGCATTGGCTATTTGATTTATAGCCAATCGTCCATCAACAATCACATGTGGTGTACACGATCAAAGTTTTCCTCTGTGGTGGCAGTTGCAGGATGCCTAAAACTGGGGTCATCTTCCTTCCCCTCCTAAATTCAGCTGCCCACTTTTGTACAGTTGATAATCCTGGGGCATCATCCCCTAATGTAGCAACCATGACAGCATGAATGTCCTTGGACGGCTAAACCCTCTTTCCGCAGGTACTTGATAAAACAAGTCCATTTTCTACTAGTTACATTCGAAGTCTTCTTTCGACAGTCAGATGTTAGTTTACCTGGAAAGAAACAATGCAGTTATTAATAAGAAGTTTTTAAATTAATGCATACAAGATTTCACAGCTCTAGCATTGCTCCTTGAATAAATAATTTACAAAGTTTTTTTTATTTATAATGATTATTATTAAGGAATGTATTGAGTTTTTGGCACAGAAAAGAATTGGCTAATATTTTGCGAAAGTTCATTAATTTAGGTTTTATGAACAACTCATATTTTCATCTTTGCTCACTTTAACGTTATTTCCAGTCATATGTTCTTTGTCTTTTGTCAAGTATATATTAGGCTGGTGCAAAAATAATGACGTAATAATGTCGTTTTTTGACGTATTTTTTAACGTCAACAAACGACATTATTACGTCATTATTTTTGCACCAACCTAATAGATTTATTCTTTTCTAGTTTGAGATATAAAATTACCAAAGAGTAAGAAAAGAAAATTCCTGAATGAAAGGAAAGGACAAGGAAGGCTGATGAATGTATCAGCTATTAAAAAGGAATGATGAAAACAGTAAGAATGAAAATACTAACCCAAATTCTTTGGATAATAAAAAAAATTAGTTATTGATAAATGTAATTTCATTGTTAACTATATGCTTATCATGGATGACTGTCATCAGTGGATTTAAAAACCGAAGCTCTATATTTGCTTTTTAAAAAATTGTCTACAAAAATAAATGTATTGTTTATTTGAAAACTTTTTATTTTGTTGTAGGTGAGAAATGGTATATGAATCCATTTACATGGGATAAAGTTGGAAGAAATCTCTTTTCTCTCTTTATGTTGGGTGTTTTCTTTTTTAATCTTTTGAATTTCATGTGTAGCTGATTAGAAGCAAGAAATAATATCTTGCAACGGACGCGCAGTTAATCCAGTTCTTGTTTTCGGATTAGGTTTTTGTTACATTTTTACTTTCATTCTGTCAGTGCAGATAATATAAAAAAAATCAATGAAACTATTTCACTTTGACAAAGAACATGCAATGTAATGTACAGATCCATTCAGTGTGACAGATCCGACAAGGTGCCATTTTAAAACAAATACAGTACAAATATTTGATTTATTTGGAATTGGATCAAAAATATTTCAATGTGTTACTCCTTTTTGTAACTACCATATATCCACAGTCATGAAAGTTTTGATCTTTTGAAAAACTGGAATAAATTACAGACTTTGGATACATGATAAAAATTCACACATAAAATTTGACTGAAACTCTTTTTATCACATGCGAAGCTGTGTGTTTACATATTGGCACCAGTTTTCTTTTTCCGTCAACGCGTTTGTGGAATTGATTCTTAAAATCAGAAATCAGATTTATTCAACTTAGGTGCATTAGAATAACTAATTTCGTTCCGGAATAAACTCAATGAATTTTAAACATACCCGTCAGCAGGTAAAAAAAAAAGAAAGAAAATGTCTGTTTTTGTAAAGTATGTTTAGATTTTACCTATTATCATCAAATTAATAAAACATTTCACTTAAAGCAAAATATAACAGCAATATGCAATAATAGCCGTTTGGGTAACCAATAATAAGATTTAGTAAACAATTTTTTCAAAAATAATTCACTATGCACTTTACATATAGTGTGGCACAGCAAAATTTGGCGCTAGAAAAAAAAACAAAACAAAAAAACAGAAATTAATAATCAAGATTATACTGGGTTAGAACAAATACTCGTAGCGTTTTTCACTAGGTGGCGTTTGAACACGTGATTTAATTTCACATATAACTGAAATTGATGACATAAATGTTTATTCTGAAAGGTGACATGTCTTTATGTTAGAAGTGAAAATGGAGAAAAATGAGATGCATTTTGGCCATTTGATGTTCTTTTATTTCTGGAAAGGAAAAAAAAAACGCTTTATAAGCAACAAAAAAGCAAAGATGCGTGCCTTTTATGGAGATGGTTCATAAGTGGTTCGGTAAGTATTCCGGATGGTTTACAGTCTTTGATGATAACCAAATCGAATCTGATTAAAAATAATTCAGGCCACACAACATGGGATATTGCAGAGATACTCCACAGATCTCACATTTGAAAGGACTCGGTTACGTGAATCCCTACTATGGTTGAGTGCTTCACGAGTTAACGGAAAAAAGTGAATGCACCACATATCCATCAGTAATTCTCTGCTCGAACGTGAACAAACGAACCATTTTCGAAATGAACGATCACAAGCGATGAAAATGGATTGTTTACAACAATGTGAGACGAAAAATGACATGGGAAGAAAGAAATGACGGGTCGTTAACCACCGCAAATGTCGGTTTGCATCCGAAGAATGTGATGGTTTCTATCTGGGGGGGGGGGAGAATGACACTGGGTTCCTTCTGCGAAATCAGGCGTTGAATTCAGACAAGTTCGATTCACTGTTGGAGCAATTAAAAATCAATGAAAAAAAAAAATCCGAATCTGGTTAATCGCCTTTTTCGATCAGGACAATGGCAGATCTTACATCCCTTTGTAGACGCCGTACTCACCTGACTTTGCACTTTCGGATTACCACTTAATTCAATCCCCATTTTTTCCTTTTTTCTTAATCTGTCTCACCCTATGAGAGGCAGTAAATTCACTAAGATACAATGGGTTACATGGTGTGATAGAATTAGGAAGAGAAACATTAATAATGAGCAGAAAGAGGAAAGAGTAATCAGAAGAGTATTAGATAGCGATTGACATAGCATTTAAATTTTGTCAGATTAAAGTTGTCTGGAAATCATGGAACCGTAAGGGAGTAGCACAAGCGAGAAGTATGAGAAAAGAAACTGTTAGCATAAAATTGACGGTTTCATCTCGCCAACTCAACTATAAATTAATGAGACCTCAACGCTAGTTCAGTACTGCGCTTAAATTAAAAAATCTAGGTACCAAATCGAAGAGCGATATTCATTTGTAAATATTTACAAAATGTGACACAAGGCCAAAATGAGGAATGGGGAAAAGGACCGTCTTGTTCTGTCTTAAATTTAAACTTAGCTAACCACAAATACTGACCTAGACATACCACAATATTCCTAACAACAAAACAACACATTCTTACTTACCTTTCCTATTACATCCACAATAATACCTGATGTCTCTATGAAAATCTTAACTAGTCCCCATATGTATAAGTCATAGTCTGTGCGGGGGCGGAATAAAACAACAATGTAAAAACTAGTCCTAATAAGTATTTAAAATATGAAAACAAAACTATTTACAAGAAACCACATAAAATAATGTTAGTAATGAACCCCCCCCCCACAATCCTTAAATGCGGCAGAAACCTCAATTAACTAGACGAAATCAATGCGGTCTTTAATAATATAAGACATTCATTCATTTCATGTACTCATTCAAACACAATAACAAATACGAAAATCACACCCGAAACGAAAGGCGCCCCACATCTACCAGAGAACCGACGTCACTAACCACCTAACGAGGGAGGGAATGGGGAACCATATCGAAGACCTCATCCGAACGATTACCATGAAAGTGTTTATAGAATAGACACAGAGGGGCAACCTTACGGCGGTGGAAAAATGAGTGAAGATGAGCCGCCAGATCAGGATCAATAATATTGCTGATTCTTCTTTAAAAATTGTCCCTACAAAATACTCTTAATTGGAATGACTTCAATTCCCTGGAAGATTGATAAAAAAAAAAACAAAAAAAACACACACTTAAACCAATTCCTAACCTAGAAAGGTGTCAATTTCTGGGAGGGACAGTGAAATGTCTTTAAAGATGGCGAAAGGTAATGGAACAGAATGGCATGTATATGACTGAATATATCTATGTAAGAGTAACGAAATATTATCTTCAAAATTGCCTTAAAAATCTCTATAAACATTTGTTTCGATGCAGTATATTAGTGTCGGCTGTATTTGAGCCTGGAACGCTTTCGGATTTTTTTTATATATCTCCTCTACCACTCCATTTTTAAGATTTAGACACAAACAGAATATCTTTGATGCTAGAGAAAAAACAAAAGGATGATTGAGCACTGAAGAAAGGTCTGTAATGCAATCGATCCAGATCTGACATCTCGACTTCAGTCACTTTCTCTCCGATGTGATGTGGTTTCACTCTGTCTTTTCTACAAATATTTTTTATGGCAAATAATCGGATGAGAAGGCACGGTAGCGGAATGGATAACGGCTCGGATTGAGGAATCTGAGCCGAATTCGAACTCAAGTCGAATCCATTTCATTCACTTGGGAAATATATGAATCCTCTTCTCCCCACTTTGCTATGGGTAAATAGCAGGACAGACTGGAAGGCAACTGGTCTACCGCAGAAAGAAATGGCAACCTACTGCGGGAAAAAAATCTGCCCCGTCAGTCATATATCGCCTTAGCGTATATCACGTATGGCACATAACTGCTATTCTGATGACCTTTTTACCTTAGTGCCTCGATTACAAGAATTCAATCTAGCTACTAGTTTGGCAACTAGGTCTCACCGTCTACTACTGAACTAGCTAGATCAATTTCCACTCTTATTCTAACCGTTTCTCGCAATTTTCATTTGTGGAACTCCCAATGTTTTGCTTCCCTGCCATTCTTCAAAAATTCAAATACAACAACAATTGCCATTTTCTGTCTTCCTGAAATCTCTTCCTTTATAGTCCTTTCCTCACTTCTTCTCACTAAAGTCATTCTCTTTCACACCCTTAACCCCCCCCCCCCGCATCCTAGTGGCTTTGTCACCTTGCTTAGGGTAAAATGATTAAAAAATAAATAAATAATGTAAATGCACATTTAATGATTTTACTATAATATCCACTGCAAGGGATTTTGTTTACATAATTATATTGAAAAAATGGAAAAATAATTTGACATGCATTATATGCATGTGTTTCTGAATCAATCAGGCAACTATATTTCTTATATCTTTCCTGATCGTGTTTCCTTTATGTTAACACTAATTAAGACCATTAATTTTGTTGTCTTTGATAAAGCTAATGTAATTTGTGTTAACTTTAAAACTCGAAAAGTAAACGTTAACTACATGAATCACACGTAAGTTCAATTGAAAATAGATTATCAATAATTTTAAAGACTTTTGTTCTACATCCATCAAGTAATCTATTGTGACAATTAACTGAAGAAAAATATTTGCTTCAATTATTAAGAGGAAATCAGCGAAAATTATACTAAATTATGAAATTATTAATGGTAAATAACATTTAATCATTAGGCACTGATTACAAAAAAGGTAGGCAGCATAGAATAAGATAAAATTAAAGTTACGTTATTCGCTGTAGTTTTCTATTCGATAAAGAATTCTCAATCCATCGATACGAAGGAAGCATAAGTCAGCATTTTCATTGGAAAACCGTCGCTAAAACATGTTTATTTGTACATACATACGATTTGATCCACCACCGGAGTTTGTTGTTTTCAATGTAAAAGCAAAATGGACACTTTACTATATTTGAAAGAGGAATTAAAAAAAGCAAAACATGTTCACTTACAAATATTTAGTCCGTGAATAAATATTTTAAAGATTCTATTTCATTTCTTTATATCAATGAAAGTCGCGGTCTCGATATTAAACCTTTTTTATTTAATTTTCTTCGCAGGTTTCAATGAATATTTTTTCGTGTAGTCTAAGAATAATAATTTTTATCATCTGTCTATATTTTTGAGATGAGGTATTGTAACTATTTACACTATATACATTGTTCAAGCCGTTGTCCTCATCGTTATTGTCATATTCACAACGTTTCAGCTGTTGTACGCCCCCACCTTCTTCAGGTGATATACCGTTGGAATTTTGAACTGAACCCTTTATTTCGTCCACTGGGGTAGATTGTTCTAGTTCCACATGCCTTGCCTTTTCTATTAGGAATTCAACTCTTCAAGTTTTTGCTCACCTCTGATTTGGACAGGTATTGAACTCACAATTCTTTGGGTTAAGTCATTGGATTACTTCAACGAACGCTTTTATTCACTAGGCCATGTGAAGAAGGCCGGGGAGTTCAACGGCCGAAACGTCATGGATATGGCGATAAAGATGAGCACGACAGTCCAAACAATGCAAATTAATAATTTTTATATTTTAACCATACAGGAAAAATGACATCTGTAATTTTAAACAGCCATTTATTAATTTAAGTATTTGTTGTAGAGTAGCTAGCACCTCTTCAGCATTTTACCAGATGGCCTGGCTCATAGCCTTAGATAGTCTACACTTAAGGACTTCAACAGTTGATTAATAACTTGATACTAAGCAGATTAATATTCGAACTGGTCTTACTTCGTTTGGCTATACAGCATTTGACCCTCCTCTATTCCTCGTAAATTGTCTTGTTAATTGTTTTGTAACTTATTGTTCTGTGTTTTTTGTATGTATCCGTTATCACCAGATCAGTTGTGTGCCATGCGTAATACATGCGTAGGCGATCATGTATCTTTCGATACATGACTGACGAGGCGGATTTTTTCCCGCAGTAGGTTGCAATTTGTTTCTGCGGTAGACAAGTTACCATCCAAGGCTATAGAACACGGTCTGTCCTGTTATTTACCCATATCTGGGGAAAGAAGAAGAGGATTCATACCATTCCCAAAGATATTAGCACGTAAGTGAATGTCATGGATTCGACTGGCTCTCCAATTCCTCAATCCGAGCAGCTATCCATTACTCCACCGGGCCTCCTCCGCACTGGATACTGGTGCTGAATAAATATATTAAGCACTCATTCTTCTCTGTATTTCAATCACGCCGACGATACAGCAGAATTTATATACATTTGTAACGCCGATCCTCCGGTACGGTGTCAATTGTAACGCGATCTCTGGTCAAGGCGTCCATGTGACACCGTATCCTAACCCCACTGAGCCGACGTCATCCACAAGACCATCCGTTGGTCCTGTATGGTCCAGTATTACAGGTTAGACCCAAGTCGATTCGATTCCACTCACCAGCCACGTTGTAATTTTTGATACTGGTGTGTAGTTATCGGGTCGTAGAATTCCGAAAGCTCTCCGTTGGTCTAACTGCAAGCTTGTTGGGTGAGAATAGGGTTAACAGCAAATATGGCCAAGTCGATCCGATTTTTAAACTTATATATATATATATATATATATATATATATATATATATATATATATATAAATATTCTCCTTTATTATCATTATTATTACTGTGGGGTGATATCCCCCCGCCACATCGATTAAAAAAAAAAACATTTACATTAAAGATAATATTTCCCAAAATTACTCTGAATTGTTGCTCTTTCTCAGATGAAGTATTTTACAAAAACCTGACTAAGAAAATGTCTCTACATTGTCTCCGTGGCTAAATAACGAATGTGTTTTAATCATATCGATTGTTTGATTTTTATGTTGTCAGAGAATTGCATTGACAGTGATGACTTGTGGAATTTAAAGGTTGCGTGTTGGTGTGTACTTTAAGTGGGGGTGCATGTTCATATGTAAACAAAAAACACAAACCAGGGTTCTACTACGGACCGTTTATTCTCTTCTTTATGGTGACTTTAAAGAAACAAAGTTCTTAATGTCTCTTTAGCATGCCTGTTTTCCTTTTGGCCCAGGAGTTAGGGTAACTATAAGCATTGTTTAAAAGGTCGAACCCTCGTCAGCCTTGTACAAAATTGGAACACTCAAAGGAAGGTTTGTACTTACTTTATCATTGGAAGGTTTAAACATGGTCCGTTTTCTTTTTCTTGGTTCAGAAATTATGGTATGTAATTATATGCTCAAGTCAGCTTTACGATAACTTGGAACAACCAAAGTAAAGGTTGATTTGTTTCATAGGGAGGTTTTGGAAGACACGTGCAAACGCCATGCGTTGAAAAGTGAAAAGAGATTTCAGTCGTCAGTGGACCGGTCAAACCAACGTTCCCCAGCGGGAACGTAATTACCACGAGGTTCTACATCTTGGAACAAATAGAGAAAAAGAGTGAGGTAGAAAAATGTTTGTCTTTTTATAGATTTAACCAGCGCCGTCTAACAACTTTTCACGATCCCAAATAGGGGCAATCCTATTTCCGGTTCCTTTACTCTTAGCATCATGGAAAAAAATGTATTTCTTTTTATTATTCATTATAATTTTATTTATCGATTTTGTTTAAATTTTCTCGCAGTCTCATAACAGAAAATCATTATTGGATCGGAGGTAGTAAGATAATCTACCATAGTAGAATCTATGTATATTTGAATAGTTTAGGCAGTATTGTACATATATATTTAGGTAGTTGGGTATACAAAAGAACTGTTTATAAGTTATGTTTTGGAATTTTTGTTTATATTAGGTTGGTGCAAAAATAATATCGTTTTTTGACGTATTTTTTAACGTCAAAAAACGATATTATTTTTGCACCAACCTAATATAAAAGACAGAAGAAGATAAAACTATAGTCATTTTGTCACTTCTTTCTCTTTGTTAAATTTGTATACAGAAGAATTTTTCTGTTGGGTGTAGAACCCTACTGTATTTTATTAGATGTTGGAAAACTATGAAAAAGAGAAGCTAATTGAAAACGTTAATACACTGACCCAAATGTATTCAAATAGTGAAAGTGGTCGTTACAGTCACCATAAAGTAAGATAAATATGGGCGTCGACAAGGTTGTAATATATGTAAAAATATTCAGATAAAAATCTCTTAGGTATCAGAAAGAAAGCAATCTAATAAAATCTCTACGAAGTTTTCATCAGAATCAGTTCTTTTGATAAAGCTATCCCTCCTGAAAATTTCAATGCTGTAGATAGTTTGATAACATGACCAATATAAGATAAATATTAAGAAACAAAATCTGTAAGATTTGCGAAAAGTTAGAGAAAATTTACTTTTCTCTATTTTACGTCCGCACCTTTCTGCTGAATAGAACTCGATTTCATGACGCATTGCTTCAGTTCTCAAACATCGTCATGGAATCAGCGACCATTTGAAAGAGGAGTTTTCTCAGTTATGAATGGCTGCCACAGAGGCGTTGTAATAGCGTCGTATCTCAGGCAACGTCCAGTTGTTTGTTTACCCCCGGAATAGGGAGACCTCAGCAAAAGGCGTTCTGCGTTCTTGAGTTCGCGAAAGCAAAAATACGGTTGTCACGATGAAGCGTGCTTTTCGAAGAAAATTCGACATTAATTCGCCCTCTCCTAAGAACATTCGACGGTGGTTTAAACAGTTTCAAGGGGTTGGGTATAAAGGAAAATATCTAGGATGACCACGAGTTTCGGAGGAACAAGTAGCGACAATCTATGCTCTGTTTAAGGGGATTCCACGAAAATTCACAAATCAAGCTAGCCGTGAGCTTGTGACCTCTCTATCTGCGTGTGCTAAGAAGACGTCTACATTTGAAACCTTATAGACTGCACCTCATTCAGTGACTTACCAAGACCTTGCTCTTTGTATTTGGCCCGGGATATCTCCAGACCTCACCGTGTGTGATTTTTATCTTGTGTGTCTACGTAAAAGATCGCGTTTATATTCCACCGCTACTCACTAGCCTCGATGACCTTAAACATCGAATGACAACAGTGATCATCTCAGTAGATCGTGACATGCAGATACGCGCCCGGGAGGAATTGATGTTGCCCGTGCTGCAGGTGGTGGCCACATTGAAAACTTGTAAGACTGGAAATAATTGATTGTGAGTAGAATACTTGTGACTTGGCTGGAGTTTTATATTGCTCTTCCTTAGTAAAATATTGTGTAATGAAATCGGTTTATTCTTTTTGCATAACTTTGTACTCTAAATAATACGAAACAAGCAATGTTTAACGTACTAAACTCTAAATTATGATAGCATTCTGATAAGTCTGGAAATAAAATTTTCTCTATTATGGGAAATTTAGATTTAATTTTCAGAATATCTTTTATGCGGCATAAACACTATACGCTCATACTATCAGGTCATCCCATAAGTTCTGTCCGAATTTTAACTTTTTTTAAAATGAACGAAATTTAAAGAGTATTTTATAATGTCTAATGGAGCTGAACATTATTTTTATGTTTAGATGCATTTAAACTGATCAAATTTTATTTCAGAGAACAATAAAATTAAATTTTGTTTGATTAAAACCCTACTAACATGGAAGTACCCAAGAATCATTTGAGGCACATAATGCTTTATGAGTTCAAGAAAGGAAACTCAGCAGCCGAAGCGTCTAGAAACATTCACTCAATTTATGGAGAGGAGGGTGTGAATGAAAGAACTTGCAGAAGATGGTTTGCAGAATTCAGTGGTGGAGATTTCACCCTTGAAGATGAAGATCGAACCGGACGTCCAGTTGAGTTTGATGAAAATTTTCTTTAAGCAGCCCTTGAAGAAGATCCTGCTTTATCAGTTGAGGAATTGGCAGTGGTTCTCAGTTCAAACCATACAACTGTTCATTGTCATCTTCAACAACTTGGAAAAGTTCCTAAACTTGGAAAATGGGTGCTTCATGAATTGTCTGAAAACAACCTCAAATCCCGAGTTGACATCTGCTCTTCTCTCCATTCTCGCCTACTTGTTTCACCTTTTTTGGATAGACTTGCGACTGGCGAGTGGCGACGAAAAATGGATCTTTTATCGAAATGTTAAGCGTCGTATAACAGTGGCTTGGTAAAGAGGAAGGATCCCAGCCACAGCCGAGAAGGGAACTCCATGGGCAAAAGGTTCTTCTTTCAATCTGGTGGGATCGCTAAGGAATAATCCACTTTGAATTCTTACTACCTAATGCAACAATTAATGCTCAAATATGCTGTCAGCAATTAGAGCGTTTGAACCAAACTTTGAGGAAAAAAGACCTGCTCTAGTGAATCGAAAAGAGGTGATGTTTCATCAGGACAATGCGCGACCACACACAGCAAGAATCACGTCACAAAAAGATCGAAGAACACCTTATTCTCCCGATCTTGCTCCTTCAGACTACCATTTGTTTCGTAGCTTAGAGAATCATTTGGAAGAAACAGCTTTTGTAACACAGGAAGAGGTTAAAACTGACATTTGTGAGTTCTTCGAATCAAAGCCAAAAGAATTTTAAAGTAATGGAATTAGTAAGCTTGTTTATAGATGAAAGGAAGTCATAGATAATCAGGGAAACTACATTTTTGATTGAATCTGTAATTAAATGTAACATTTGGTCACTTGTTTTCTTTATTCAAAATTCGGACAGAACTTATGGGATGACCTGATACATCCAATAACAGACCCCGTTTTATATTTAATATTTGCGATAGTAATATACTTTATTTAATTGCGTCTTATAGTAAATGAATTGAATTTAATTCAAATTGTATTCAATGAATCGAATTTAATTCAAATTGTATTCTGCTATTGATTCCTTTGTTTTTCGCAGTTAAATATCTTTAGTGCTGGCCATATACGCAGCCTTTATCCTTATCGAGCCAAGACCATATATATTTTAGGTGAACAAGTGCGATGAGTGTAAATGAAATAGTTACCACACTTACCAGTGGTACCCTTTTATAACGACAGAGGACAAATGGGGTTCTTGCGTTAGACAGGCGCCCACCAAAGAATCTTTATTCGGCATTAGGTCTTCAAGAAATTTTGTAGAGAATCAAACAATCAATTAATGGTTTGTATACAGACGAATTCTCTGAAGTGGATTTAAGTTTCTGAAGAATATTATAGACTGTCATGAAACCGACTGAAGCAAGATGGAACAAAATGACATTCCTTCTTCTTTTTAAATGTTATGTCTCCTCAGCACGCCAGCGATTATGATGGCCACATATTCCTTTTTCCTTTTTATCTGTAAATTTCCATACGTTCCATCTTGGGAAAGATAAAACTGATTTTCCGTTACCTTCACCTTTTGGAATACTTAGTTTTTTTTCTTCTGTTAGACTGATTGCCATGCAAGGCTAGAGATCCCAGTCAACCTAACTATTTAATACATAGGAAAAGAGGCGGATTCATGCCTTTCCCAGGGATTTTAGCGTGAAAGTAAATACAGCAGACTAGGCTGGGATTTGAACTCGGCTCACTGATTTCAGTGCCAGTGCCGATAACAGTTCTACTATTTGCCCTTTATTTACATTTATTATAGATGTAAAAAGAAAAAAAATAGCTGAAATAATTGGATAAATAGTTGCACAAATTAGTATGACGAAAAGTTGTCAGCATCAGCCGGACATTCCCCAGTTTCCCGAATTGCAAGCTATTTACACATCCATTATCCATTATTAGCAAAGAAAACAACAGGTTTTCTTTCAGTGAATCGATATTTGGTGATAAGAGTAGTTTAAGAATCTTCTTACAGGTTATTCTGATTTCTAACTGGAGACACGTTTTATAACTTTCTTGCTTTTCAAGTCAAGATTCAACAAGAGCCAGCACAACAATAAAATCATCCAAAACTATTATCAACCAAACGTAAAAGTACAACTCATTCTAGTGATTAAATTAAAATGAACGAAAAGTATAGAAAGTGTTGTCAAATATTATATAAAAGTGGGAGTATATAAAACATTGTTTGTGAATGGGCACCTTACCTTAGAAAGGAAGTTGCAAGCTAGTCAGACAGAGTTAGGTACTCCAAACATATGTCCTTGTGCCAAATTAAGCTAATCTTGGTAAATGTCTATTCAAGTGCTTTGTCAAGTCATTTTTACTGTGTCGCGAGTCTCCACATTAATTGGTTTAGTATGTGATTCACGTCAGCTGATTCCAACATAGACTGTCCATCAGAGAAGCCAGGTGCATCAGCGGGTTGAGCAGAAAGGTAACCACCTCGCCATCAAATTCAGATCCGTGTTTCATCCGATGTCAATGGCTGCCCTTGTAATTGTAAACACGTTATCAGCTACGTAAACATATAAACACGTTATTAGTTGCGAAAACATGTAAACACGTTATCAGCTGCGGCTAGTATGTGAATATGTGGGAAAAACTTAATGATAAGCAAAGATATAAACATCGACCCGAGACTGAAAAGAAGAAAGTCTCCCACGTCCTGGCTAGGTGAAGTTTTCGGGGAAAAGCCGCACACCCACTGTCCAACCGTCACTGACGGAGTACGAATTCGTATAAAATGTAATATCACGTATGAGAGATACAGTCACGTGTTTTTGTTAATCTCTACAACATTACACTAGTTTTCCTCCATCTACAGTTGTGGAAAAAAAAGAAAAAAAAGAAAGATGGCGTTGAGCCCGGTTAAGATAAATAATTTAAGAAATATCAATATGTGGGTGTTACTGTGTAGGGTGAGATATAAGGCTAAGATTTCGAATGCTGGTTTCAAATGCTGATTTCTAAGATAGGCTGCTACTACTTGGATGTTTCTACATGCATTTATTTCATTTCGCTTTGTCGCACAAAACTGAGTTTTAAAAAAATTAACGATTTTCATTGATCGGTTTTCTCGTCCATTTAAGGAATTATACTTCTTTTAAATTCCATATTATTCTTCAGGACAGAGGATATTTCTGTAAGAAGAGGAAAAAGAGGGAAGTTTGAGTTCTTATCGATTTTTCCATTAAAATCTCCCACTGTAATAAATAGTTAGACGCTTATCGGGAAATTTTCAGCCAGCAGTGTTTAAGAAGCATAAGGTGTAAAGAACATTGCTTTGAGCTCATGAATATTTTGATCGAAGACACGAGAATTCGTCACATCCTCTCGGTCAATTAATGCCCAGAAGTCATCAAACCCTAAATCGATTCTTACATAAAGTCGTCGATAAAAATCTTTAAATATTTTTTCACGTTTTTTTAATTGTTTACAGGAAACAAGAGAAACTCAAGCTCAGAACATAAATTTTATGCTTTTGAAAACGAATAAATTTCCACATTTCTTGCTCAATTCCTTTTCATTTTTATATTGGCTACAACTCTGTTTTGCTATCGATGCGGAATAAAGAAAATATTTTTAAAATTATCGTCTTGGCTTGTAGATTTCAGTGTCTCTAAACACGACCTTTGCTTTATTAATTCTATTTGTATCTTTAAAAAACAGTATGGCTGGCGGCTTTTATTCAAATACGCTTGTCTGCTAGGGTGGCTAGCTAATCCTGTTGTAGGAGCCTCTTCAGGCTCATTTGTGTTTGTTCAACGACCACAGAGCACACACTGTGATTTATACTGCAAGTATGCTGAGTAGGACTTAGTTTCGGGACAGAGAGCGTATAATCTGACATGATCATCATTTTGAACAAGGCCATCACGTTCAAAGACTCGGTCACGATGACTTGTGACTTGGTGCGCTTCATAGACAGCTTGCTGTCTGTTCCATCTATCCAATTTAATTCACAAGGCTTGGGCCAGTCCATGGAAGTGTTTTCCAACGGTGATCATTTCTCCAGCCTGATATTATTAAGATCACTCCACCCCTGACAATAGTGAGATTCGAACCTGAGTTTTGTCGTCAGAATTTTGTCGTTCTAGCAATTTGGCTACAAAAAGAGTACATTAAAAAAAAAAAAAACACAGATATAGTGTATTTGTCGGTAGACGAAAAATTTATTACAGTATTCTAGAACAACTCTAGCAGATCATTTTACAGTAGTGAGTAGGATACTCCCCGAGTGTGTTTAATAACAAAAAATAAATAAAATAAAATAATATAAAAAAAAAAGAAAATAAGATAAAAAACAGGGTGCCTATTATAATCTCGCGGACCATTGCGTTAATGAAGTGAGTTTGATTCTGGGGTGTTTCATGGCTGTATCCTTGTACCAAACCCGATATTGAGTTGATGCAAAAATTCTCATCACTGTCCTTTCTACAATAGTAGGAAAATTTGAGAAGTGTCTTTGAAGTTTACTTAACATTTTTTTTATTATTTGTGCGTGCATTAAAAAACGCGATTATTTTATGAAAATAATAACCGAATGGACATTTCAACGTTGTTTGTTTTGGCGATAGAAAGTTGGCTGTGAATAATTTATGACAATTATGCTGTAAGTGCAAGCATATGTCAAGAATGGTATCTGAATTTAAAAAAAAATATTCTGAACAACGGCCTGGAAAATCATAGAAATTAAAAACGGACGATTGGAACGAATTTTCGGAGATGCATCTCAAAAACGTGCAATAAAAATAGAATCAATTCGTCACAAAGGAACAGAAAAGATCCAACCAGTTCAAGATAGCGAATGATTTCTCGAAGAATTTTTCAAATTAAAATCGGAATCGTTCTTTTATTACAGAATGCGTAAATTAGATGAAAGGTAATAGGAAACTAGTTAAATACTTTGTTGAATGAATAATGATTTTCTCGACTTTGTACGAAGAAAAGATTTTTGTCAAAACATTTGTTGGAAACGTTTGCAACATGATGATGAACACAAATAAACTGAAAGCTTTCGTACGGCCAGAGAAGTTGAAGGAAAACAATTTGATTTTGAGGTTTTGTAAAAATGTTGTTGATTAATTTTGCATCAAATTAAATAAATAATTTCGATGACAGGTAACATAACTTCAGATAAAGACAAAGAATTAGATGACTGAATGTTAAAAGAACGCCATATTTCAACAAGACGGATGAAATCAATAGCTCTCCACAGATTCTTTTTTGTTATTTTCTTGGAACTGCCTTGCATTTTTGGGAAACATTAGAGGAGTGGCTTCGTCGTGGCTTTCTGCATGGTTTAGAATTCAAAAATTTCGAACCCTAGAATTTGAACTGGAGTTGCCGATTCCATTGTGAGATAACCATTACTCATCCGAAAGCGTTTGATTGAATAATGATGATATGAATTTATATGAATAAAAGATTTTTCTCGTCGTTTATCCAGAGTTATTAAAATTGATAGTTTGCTTGTCCTTGCAAAATGAAAATAATACAACACCCAAGCTATAATCGTGGATTATCCATTTTTATGGGGGAGGGGATATTTTATAACAGGCCTTTTGTATTTTTCCTACTGAAAGGAAGTTGTCAATTTTGAGGCAGAAATTTGAATTGCCATACTTCTATTCTTTGACCATTTTATGTGCCGTGTCCCTTCCTATCATGGCCCTCCACATCTTCCTACCCCTTAATAAGTTTTGTCTTTTTGTTTTTTCTCCCAAACCCTGTTCTGCCATCCAAGTGCATCAAGTTCATCAAGTATATCTCACGCTGCTTTTCTCTGTCTCGCTTTCCCTCAATCTATTCGGTAAGTATCAGATTTTCCAAGTCCTTCTTCCCATTACGCACTACAGAAATTTCATTTGTATCTTCTTGATGTTAAATATGTTTTCTTTTTTTTCCTATTCGCACCAAAACCTCGTCGTTGCTCACATGTTCGGTTGCATTTATACAATTCTTATAAATATTTTATTCCCTTTAATTTTTATTACCCGCAATCTTAAAAAAAGAACTAAAAGAAGTACATTATCGCCAGTCGATTTTTAACTTTTGCTTTACTACACCTACTATATCGACGGCGACTGCTGATACTACTACTACTACTACTACTGATGCATACACATATTTGCTTTCAAATAAACATAATCTCGCCTATCAAAGATTCATATACAGAAAAACGTATTTTTCAACACGAACAGATACAAATAATAATACTTGACATTTGTATCGTCAAAGGACTGACGATATTTCCTATCTTATTTCGTTGTTTTCTAACTATACTACTTGTAATGACAAAAGTACGCAGGTGTAGGCTTTAAGACAGCTTTATTCAAGTGAGAATACAAGGTTCGCGTATAGTGTCCTTTTATAGTCCCAGTAAAATGAAATAGCTCTCACAAAGAGGAGAGTAACAAAACAAGGGGAGACCACACTTGATTATTCATAACACCACTATGATTATCAATATTTTAAAATATAAATAGTTTTATTGAATTCGTAGACATGTTTTATTTTTCGTTTTTCTTCGATTTATTCCACAAATTCTAAGACTGATTTTACAGTGTATGAAGAAGATAGCTTGGCAAATAAATTTCAACTTACTCTTTAAGAAATTGGGAAAACTAGATTAAATTCTATTTCACTTGATGCTATTTAGTGCACAAATGACTATTTTATATTGTCTTTTTAAGGACGAGGAACTGGCGCTAATATCGATGAACTATTTCACCAGATGTCATTTGGTGTACGAATGTTTTTTTTTGTTTGTTAATATCTGTTTTGTGAGTTAATAAAACTATCACCATACATTGTTATCATCATTCATGTCATTTTTATGCGAAACACTTTGTTAGTTCTCTGTGGGAATATGCACGATAGCGTTATCTTTACAAAGAACAGATACAGAAATAAAAAAAAAGAAAAGAAGTAAAAACGTTTCTTTTCGCATGTATTTTTCTCCCATTCGAAAATCCTTTTTGAAATCTGATAACCCGACTCCCGAGATCATTAGCGGGTCACCAACGGAATAAAAAACAAAAACAAAAATAAAAACAAATAAATAAACAACAACAACAACAACAACAGCAACAGCAACAACAACAACAACGCCGCTCTGAGCAGTAACGTTGATAACATTTGTGATGACGGCACCTCTTTCTTTATAATGATGGGGCTTTTTTCTTTTTTTTTTACATGCCATAAACTTATATTCTTTATGGCAAAGAGAGCCTTAATTTCAATCAAATATCCATCATGAATGACTGAAAGAAAATTTTCCAAGCTATCTCTCTTTTCTTTATCAGCTCTCCTTTTTCCAACTCTGAGCCTTTCTGTCTCTCGCTACATACATATATATGATAAAAATAGTTTTACGGTATGGTGTATATATATATATATATATATATATATATATATATATATATATATATATATATATATATATGGCTCAAAGTGCTCAGTATCAGGACTAGAGTGTATGTTAAAACAAAAGTAGACATTGAGTGGCGACAGCGGTGAGTGTTGTTGACAGCAGTGAGTGTTAATCGCAGTGAGTGTCGACAGTGTTGGCTGTCGCCACTGGTATATATATATATATATATATATATATATATATATATATACTGAGAGAGAGAGAGAGAGAGAAATCATATATCAAGGAATATATATGTGTATGTGTGTACAGGGGCGATAGATAAATAGTCGTCTAAATTAAACAAAAATGAAAATAACACTGACTTCTCATTTTAACAGATATAATTAACAAGATTACACAAAAATATCTTTAAATGCTTTTCAGCATTCATTGAATAAAAATCGTCATTGGGTTCAATCACGGTCTCAAGATAACTTCGGAATCTCCTGCATCTCTTCTGGATAGTAGGTGAATGCTGCCATATTCCTTGCCTTCAATTCATCTTTGGCGTCACAAGGAGTTCTGTTGATCTCTCCCTCAACTGCCGCCCACACATAATAATGAAGGGAGTTGCATTCTGGGAAGTTAGGTGGCCAGATGTAAGGGGTGATGTGGTCGCAGAAATTGTCCGACGGCCATGACTATGTTCTTCTGCTTGTGTGACATGATGCAGAGTATTGTTGCCAGATATAGGGTCTTTCAGTGGACACCCTCTTGATCCAAGGCAGCACTACCTCCTCAAGGCCCTTGATGTAGGCCTCTGTATTGAGCCTGAGGCCCTGTGGAAAGATGAATTGAGGCATAACGTGGCCGCCACTAGTGATTACACCAAACACCATGATGTTGACTGTATATATCATCCAACTCTTTCTGAATCCTCTGCACTGTCCTCAGATTAACACCCAAACACTCTGAAATGTTCGTATTGTAGCTTCTGGCGAGAATGCCAAGCAGTACAACATGCTGTTTCCAAATTTCTAATGGAGTAATTTATGCCGGTGCTCAACTGACCCTACTATACTGTGCAGTCGATAAATGAAAAACAAACAACACGCATGCGCGAAATTAAAAATATAAAATGTCGACAATTTACCCATCACATCCTGTATGTGTATATATATATGTATGTATCTCCCTTGATAAAAAATTGATTCTACTATCGAGCTTCCTGGCAGGTGAATACCATATCCATGAAACATCGAGTAGTGGTAGTTACATTTCATTTTATTTGTTATTATTAATGCTCTATCTCTTGACATAGTGCACTTTAATTACAAAGATTGCTTGCTATAAAAGTCTTATCTTCTAGAATTACTCTTGTCGATTGTGCATCCATATATATGCAGGATGTGCTACAAAAAATTTTAGTGAAAAATAAAACCGAAAAAGATATATAGTCTAAGTTGTACTCCCTCAAAGGGGTTTACTTGTCAATAAGCGGCTTGGTTGATAGAATTCTGTCCCGTCAAGAAGCCCGTTTTGTCATTTGGTCAGTCCATGTGAAGTAGGTCAAAGATTAATCTAGGGATTTGTTTTTTACGGTTTATCAACCTTTTGTAGGTTATTTAAAACCGGAACATAATTTTTGGATTACAATATTATTTTGAGATAATAATGATTTTCCGGCAGTAGTCTTACTATTTAATTTGTGGGTCTATAGTTTATAGTTTGACTATGAGTTAAACAATAAGACTTGGGGAAAAGAGATGGATTCATATTTTTTCCAAGGGTAGTTGCGCGTAAGTGAATATAACGAACCTGACTGGAATTGAAATACGGCTCACCGATTTCTTATTCCAAGCCGTTATCCACTACACCACCCGCACATTCAAGCTTACAGCACCTTCTATTTCCAAGCGATCACCCATCATGGTATTGACAACGTTGCTTAACTTTTGTGATCGGCTGAGAACCGGCGTTTCAATGTGATATGGCCATAAGCCTGTGGGTCAAAGAAAAATGCTATTAACGTAACATTTATCCACTTGTCAAATCTGTGAACGTTAATCCGGCGAAAATATTTTAGGAGAGTAAATTCCTTGCGGATAACATTTTTTTATATCTAAAAGGTCACTTCCGAACCGGAGACAACGAAATATGTTTTAGAAAAAGATTTGAAGGTTAACGAAGAATCACTGCTTCGAACAGAAAAGGAAACTCGTTAACAAATGAGTTTTAAGAAGGGATGTTAAAACAGGAGACTAATAAAAATGCCATAAATCAGTAATTATAGGATAATGACGAGATTCAAATCAAATATCCGTCGTGTTATTAACTATTATTTCGTTACGAAATATCAAACTGAAAATATTCGATCATTAAAATAGGCTTTCCTTGAAGTCTTTTGATGCGTTTTTGTGAGTATAAGCCAGTTTTTCTTTTAACACATTTTACAACAGAAAGTTTTGAATTGCTAAACATAATCAAAATTCAGCATAAGCAATTAAAATAGTTAATTTTTCAAATTGATCACCTCAATATATATAATCTATCTATCTATCTATCTATCTATCTATCTATCTATCTATCTATCTATCTATCTATCTATCTATCTATCACATTCTATTTCGTATCTATCTATCTATCTATCTATCTATCACATTCTATTTCGTATCTATCTATCTATCTATCTATCTATCTATCACATTCTATTTCGTATCTATCTATCTATCTATCTATCTATCACATTCTATTTCGTATCTATCTATCTATCTTTCTATCTATCTATCTATCACATTCTATTTCGTATCTATCTATCTATCTATCTATCTATCACATTCTATTTCGTATCTATCTATCTATCTATCTATCGATGTACCGCATTCTGTTTTGATTCGTTTCGTATCTATCTATCTATCTATCTATCTATCTATCTATCTATCTATCTATCTATCTATCTAATTATGTTCTTATCTATCTCTATTCGCCTATCGCCCAGTTCACACTCCTACCCGCTCTTTTAAACAAGAGTAGAGGCCTATTCTTTGTTTCCTGATTGATTGGGTTTCCGGTTCCTCTTAAAGACTATTCCCACCCCCACTGTACTTCTAACGTCTCCGACTGAACTCTGAAATGTTATTAACTAATTAAAACTTGACCTCTTTCAGCCTATAGGTAGCCGATATCTTTCTTGCATAACCCCCAAGAACTTCACTTCTTGCCCATTCTTACGAACATACACTACACAGTAACCCTCTACTTTGAGTGGCTCTCGGTCCTTCTATTGGGTGAACATATATATTACATAGATGATGACCCCACCCAAGAAGGGCCAAAGGTGACTCACTAATCACCCCGCCCTCAAACAAACCAGACAGACAGGCTCACAGAGGTGATGAGGTCTCCCATACACATACTTGCACATGCACAAAATATATACTCATACATACACTACATACACTCCCCTCAAAATAAAAAACAACATACACATAACACACACAGCCTCTTCCCAGTAACAAGTAAAGCTGTCAAAATGACTAAAGAGGTACATCTGAGACTCATATGCATCCTTAAAAAAACAAAAAAACTTCAAAAATATTTTTGACCAATCCCCAAAACTAAGGAAAATTAACTATAAGAAACAAATAAAAGCTACAGGCCAAGTTCAATTTTTCAGAGACTGTCATTCACTCACTGCTACTAACAAGCATGAATTATTCTCCTGATGATAGCCATGCTGGCCGAAACTAGTCGAAGAACGTAATTTAAAAATAAAACAAAAATATTTTGTGAACCTGAAATTTTAATTTTAAACAAATTTTATTGGTCAACAGACACACAAATATTATGACAGATTGGCCTCATTAGTTTGGATTGGCAATGGCAAGCATTGTATGAAAAGGAAAACTCTGAATTCAAACCTGAGGAGAGCGCTGTTTGGAGTTTCGCGACACACTATACATTTTCTGTTATTACAGCTTCCAAAAATGTCTTAACGACTACAATCAAATATTCTGTGTGGGCAGGTGTGGCTGTTCAGTTTTACATTGGGCAGCAAGCCTGACAGGGAAAAAAATTATAAAAACACATGAAAATTATATAAAAATACTTTAACACAGCACCTTGTCAGTCATTTTTAACGAAACTTGCACGCACACACACACACACACACACACACATATATATATATATATATATATATATATATATATATATATATATGTTATGGGACCTTACCCATAATAACATAATGGACTATTCCATACGTAATAAATAAATACTGCGCCTCAAGAGGAAGCAGGGAGTTCAGCTCGAAATCGGGCGACCGGCTGATTGGTTGAACTTTCTGCCTTTGGGCGGAGAGGAACCCGAACGAGGCTACGCCGAAGGGCGGAGTCTCTTTCGGGGAGGTAAACCGACCCTGAACAAGTTTATACGAGTTCAAAGGGCATATTTTTGGCCGAGCCCACGGGCTCGGAGATCCCACATTAAACCGGCCTTGTGCCACATGATGCCCTCGTGGGGGGTGATTAAATACTGTTCAGTCTGAAGTCGGGCGACCGGCTGATCGGTTGAACTCTCTGCCTTTGGGCGGGGAGGAACCCGAACGAGGCTACGCCGAAGGGCGGAGTCTCTTTTAGGGAGGTAAACAGACACTGAACCCGTGTATACGGGTTCAAAGGGCATATTTTTGCCCGAGCCCACGGACTCGGAGATCCCACGTTAAACCGTCCTTGTGCCACATGATGCCCTCGTGGGGAGGTGACTAAATACCGTTCAGTCTGAAGTCTGGAGTGAAGTCCGTCAGAAGTCCGTCAGTCAGAGCGAGCGAGTCAGTCAGTCGAGTGAGAGGCAATCGCGTTCAGACAATTACTACTAAACCTGATTGTTCGTACTAACACTTTCTACTTCTCTGTATATATTCCTGTTTGTAATATATCTGTGTTATTCCATATCCGTGTTCGAGTTCTTCTTTATTGGTTCTAACTTGGACTATCACCGTAGTACAAGGAACCGGAACATAACAATATATATATATATATATATATATATATATATATATATATATATATATATATATATATATACTATATTTTATATATGCGCGGTACTTATTGGAAACCGCCCCACTTCCATAAAAACACCGATATACGCAACCATATATAAATACAAAATTTTAAAATGAATCAGTTTGCCTGACGATCTCAAAAAGCGTGAAACCCAGGGTCATAAACTCACATCAATCCAACTATATATATATATATATATATATATATATATATATATATGCACGCACACAACCGACCAAAAATTTGGGACAACATTGATTTTTTCCTCTGAACTTAAAAAATGAAGCAAGTTTCATTTCTTTAAAGAAATAGATTCATTTTTTTCTATGTTTGCATGCATTTATGCAATAATCTAAAGCAAAATCAATATAAAATAATTATAATTTCAATTAAGCAAATTTATTTATTCTTTTCATCAAAGAATCCACCACGAACTGCTGAACAAATTATTGGCATATGTTGGAAGTGATTCCCAAGTAGGCGTGTAAATAACTCTTGCTTATTCTTAGGCAGTGTACTTCGAAATTCACGATCAATTTCGTACCCGACTAGTTCAATTGATGAAAGATCTGGAGACTGATGTGGGGGGACAAGTCATGGTTTGCAAAATTCCCTTACCTTCCTTTGATTTTAGATAATTTGTACAGTTTTGACCTGTTTCGGATCATTATCTTGTTTGCAAAATCAAATTTTGTCCAATAATGCTTCAGCCAAAAGGAATTGCATGTCTGCAGTATTGAATGGTAATCTTTCTTTCGTATAATGTCTTTAATTTGAAGAAAGTCTCTAGAAATCCCATCTTCAAAACATCCCTAAACAATTACAACCCCAGTACCATGCTTAACAGTTGGCAAAATTCAATTTTCACTCATTCGATCGGAAGGAGTTTGTCTGACAAACACTCTTCATTTAATTCTAAAAAGCTCAAATTTGGACTCTTCAGGCCTTAGTATTAGGTTGGTGGAAAAATAATGACGTAATAATGTCGCTTTTTGACGTTACGTCAAAAAACGACATTATTACGTCATTATTTTTGCACCAACCTAATACCTTTTTCCAATCTTTTAAAATCTAATCCTTGTGCTGTTGTACTTATTTTAGTTTTTTCAACTTATTTTCCTTTTTTAATAGAGCTTTATTAACTGATATGTTATGAATGTTAAGAGATAAGTTTTTTCTGTTAGAAAGAAAGTTATCTTTTAACATTCATAACTTATATTGGACGTTGACGTGTAGAATTAAATTCAGCATTTAGTTGGAGATCAGATTTTCTTATATTCCTTTTGCTAGACAAAATCAAGTGCCTATACTCCGCAACGGACGTTACTCTGGGCCTCTCAGATCTTTTTCTGTCAAAATTTGTGCTGATTTCTACATGTGACTGCAGGTAATAATGCACCACATATTTTGATTTTCTAAAAATCTGACGTTCAGAATACCCTTCTATCGAAAGAATTTCCAGTTGGATTCTTTTTTCAATACCAATTTGCTTAGTTCTTGGCATTTTAACGTTTTTTTTTAACGGTTTCTGAAAATTAATTTCAATCACACATCCATCGAGATGGAATTGATCCTCTACCAAGCAGTAGAGTTGAAATATTTGTAAATTTCAGAGCACGTATCCGGTTTGTAACAGAATTTCCAAAGCTTATGCAAATAAATTTATAATACTTGGTGAAAAATTTGTTTGAATTTTGTATAAGGGTTTGCATATATTCAGTTAAAACTAAAATAAAATTCATCCTTTATAATAGCTAAATATAAGAGCTATATATACATACATACATACACACACACACACACACACATATATATATATATATATATATATATATATATATATATATATATATATATATTGATGCATGTTTCATTTAATAATATAGACAAGTTTTGTTTATTTTAAGTAAGTTCCTTTCATATAGTCTGATAAGCTTAATCACATTATCGTTGGAAAACACCATATTGATACTTGTTTAAATCCAATCTAAGCTTTGGGCTTACACAAGCCATTGTCACAGATGACAATTTCAATAAATCAAACAACAACGGACAAAACAACAATGATAGTCCGCCCTTGCTGCATGAAAATTTCCAAGTAACGACAAAATCGTATATACGAGACGCGGAAGCGAAAATCACGTTGCACCTCATGACGTCACACATGACGACGCGAGAGTGAAAAACGAGAAGTATTAAGTATGGGAAGCCATTTATTATAAACCAATGGCTTCAGTTATAAACTATAGGCATTTAAGGATATTTGTGGAGATTTCATAGTTTATTTTGTTCAGGTTAGGTTTAATGAAAAATTCCATCATAAATATACACAATATATATATATATATATATATATATATATATATATATATATATATATATATATAAAAGTGAACATTGAAGTCAACACTCAGAGGCGACAGGCTGTTTCGTGCTGGACGCATGAGTCAGCCTGTCGCCTCTGAGTGTTGACTTCAATGTTCACTTTTATATTTATATTTGCATACGCTCTATCTCTGATATTGAGCACTTTAACCCATAAATATAGCACTCCCTTAATACTATATTTTTTTCATATATATATATATATATATATATATATATATATATATATATATATATATATATATATATATGAACTGTCTCTACTCATAACCTAGTATGTATATAATTTTGAATTGAGATTCTTACTGAGGCACATGCCTCCTCCAACTGAAAATGCTCGATCCACCCCTACAGGTGAATGCATTTATCCAAATATAACTTTTTTTAGGAACTTAGAGAAACAATTCAGGTTGGTCCCAAAGTTTTGATCGGTAGTGTATATATATATATATATATATATATATATCATTATTTACATTGATCCACTAGATCAGGGCTTCTTAACATTACTTGAGAATAATAAAATATGGAAGATAACATATTCAAAATAATATATATATATATATAATTAAATGCCGGAAACACGTCACTGTTCTTGTACCACAATTATGAATAACGACGTCATAAGAGTAAATCCCTTGGTTGATTTCCTCAATGCCTGCATAATTAGGCCAGCCATCTTGCACCGCATGACTTCCAGGTTGAATATACCGCGCAATCATCTCTTTCAGAGTCTCTGCTTGCCGATCTAAGAAACACTTTCCCAAACCGCGTTCAATACCACTGAATGGACAAGGCGTCATTGGTCACAGAAACATTTACGATGGAAAAACATTTAAAGATATAAAATGACTGTTCGTTTTACGCCGTTTAAGTGAAGCAGAATTTTGACAAATTATTTTACTCCGCTTATGTGAATGATTATATATATAATTTTGTCAGCTTGTATTATCTTTTGGAGTATTGTGCATTTTTCCTGTACACGAATGATTTTACAACAAAGAATGTGATCTAATAAATATTTTTCGGTTTTGCATCAAAGTGCTTGAAATATTTACGTTTGTTGTTTTTTAAATATTACCTTCATGAGCCACAATGCATTGACATTTGGGGAGAGTCTGTTCTGTTTTGAAGATCTACAATCAAAATGTCGGTTTTTGATTTGTATCGATCGATCGATTGTCATCATGCGAAATGCATGTATTTTCAACAAATTTCGAAACGACGTCAGTTTTTTTTTTTAAATTGATTTGAAAGTGTCGATCATACGCAGTCAATCATCAACATTTAACATCGACGAACATTTTTGTCTTGTATAACATAATTATCTTCCTTTCTAAAAACTTTTTTTCGTCAATTATTAATTTTTATCTGGCACTAATGAAGATTCTCTTTCACATTTTTTCTGTTTTACATGAAAACAAATTAGTGATTTCAAAATGATTTTTGAGTTTGCAGTACTTGAAATCATTTGAGCATATTCAATAAAGTCTGTATCGTCTTTCAGAGATGCTTGAAACAGAATCGACACGCAAGGTAATTGTTTGTTTTGGGTATTATTTTATCTGTAAAAATGGTAAGATGATTGGCATTGGATCTACCATACACGCAAGCCACTAATGGACTGTGGCGAACCGCCGATGGCTGCGCAGCGGTCCTATGGTGGCAACCACCAGTGGGTCTCTAGCGGTCCGCCAGTGGTAACACTGCTGAAACGAATACGCCAGTGGCCCGACAGCGGGCCGCTTAGCGGTAAACGCTAGTGATATGCCATCCAGTGGCAGATTGGTGACTTGCGTGTAGGGTAAGTGTGACAGTAGTTGTTCTCGCTATTATAATGATAATAAAAGACTGGACTGGGCATCAGATGCAACTAGAATTTGAAATCGTTCGGTAGTTTTGATTCCGTCAATTGCGTCCAGCTGCCCACACTTGAGTATTCCTTTCCACTTTTTACACACAATACTCGAATTCTAAATGTTTCCATATTTGGCTTTGATTGGTAAAGTTGAACAGAATGTTATTAGAAATGCAAATCCATTCAAACGTAGGGGATTAACTCTCCTGGCTTAGTTATAGGCGGCGCGATTTTTGCAAGTCTCGCTTTCTTTCCACTCAAACCTTTTCCCTTCGTCTCTCTTTAGGACGTGGGTGTTCACAACATCCTATCTTTCGTAGCTCCAGGCAATGCTTGTTTTCTTTCCGCTCTCCTAGTCCCCTGTTCTGGGATCCATTTACACAAACTCATTAAGTTGTTTACTCCCTCTTTCCCCATCTCCCACTTGCTTTTAATGTCCTAACATTTTCTCATTACTCACATGATCCATCCATGGCATTCTCAGCATCATTCTGTAGAACTACATCTCATTTGCCCCTTTTTCATCTGTGCGGAAATTACCCAACATTCATTGCCATATAGGAGGATTAATATTACATCGCAGTTCAGCACTCTTCTTTGTTTCCTGTTTCTTAATACTTTGTTTAGCTTTTGGAAGGCATCTTTCGCCGTTCCAATTTGCCTTCCGATTTATGTGTCGCATTTTCCGTAATCACAATAGAGAGTATGCATACTTTACTTCTCGAAAGACACTAAACTGTATTCGCTTCATGTAAACATTGAAGTTTCTTTCTTTCCTTTATCGCTATGGCAACAAAACACTAGAGCAATCTTTCACTTAAGCGGCGTAAAATAAACTGCTGTTCTCTGAACGGCGTAAGACCAAAGTTTATGCGTTTATTACAGTTAAACGTTATTAAAACGGTCGATGGTGAACTCCGCAGCAAATAAATGCCGGAAACACGTCACTGTTCTTGTACCACAATTATGAATAACGACGTCATAAGAGTAGATCCCTTGGTTAATTTCCTCAATGCCTGCATAATTAGGCCAGCCATCTTGCACCGCATGGCTTCCAGGTTGAATATACCGCGCAATCACCTCTTTCAGAGTCTCTGCTTGCCGATCTAAGAAACACTTTCCCAAACCGCGTTCAAAACCAATGAATGGACAGGGCGTCATTGGTCACAGAGATATTTACGACGGAAAAACATTTAAAGATATAAAATGACTGTTCGTTTTACGCCGTTTAAGTGAAGCAGAATTTTGACAAATTATTTTACTCCACTTATGTGAATGATTATCAAAACTAGAATAATAATTCTGTAGACATGTCTTATTAATATATTTTTATGATTATTTCTTTTGAATGCATGACTTTTTCTTTTTTCATTGCCTACCATAATATTGACCTGTTCTATAAAAAAATGGAGTCAATCTCATTCATTTGATTATAACATGTCATATTTTCCCGGACTCATATGAGACTAATTGCGGGGCAGCTAATTCAGGAATCTTAAAAATAATTATTCCTCCTGTCCCACATCTTCTTCTACTATGTGGCGTGCCTCTTCAGAACGTGGGCGATCATGGTTCTCCACGACTTCCTGTTTTTATAAACCACTAGTAAAGTTGCCTATATTACCTAATTCCTGTTCGGCCAACATTTTTCCCAGAGATGGCACATTGCGAGCCGTTCGCTGCTCTATCGTTATTTTCATGGTATGTGTTCTGGCGAGCTACATCACTTAGTCTCACCACCCCTGACATTTACACAAGGGCGAATCATCTCTATTCCCTTCGTGTTCAAATATTAAGAAGTAAATTCCATTTGGACATCTTCCTCCTCAGGAAGTGCTGATTTGTGGAACAGATTTCCGGTAGAATGTTTTCCTAATTAATACAATTTCGGTCTCTTTTTTTCTGCATCGCCCCATAAACTTCACCTCTTGCCTTTTTTTACGCTTATACAACATCATGCAGTAACCTTCTACCTTGAGCCTTGTACTGTGTGAACATTAATATACAAAAAGCTCGCCGTCCTGGGTATGACGATAAACTACATTCGACAACAAGGCCTCTGATCAGGAGATTTTGAGGAGTGTGGAACCACCTCATAATTGCTGGTGTTCCCAGGTCCACTCTGTTAGGATCCCAACTATGGGCAAATAGGTAAGCCCAAAACTGGGGTCAAAACACTATGGAAGTGTAAAATAGGTTTTAATAACAGCAAGGAAAAATTATTACCAGTTATACATTATTACCAGCTATACATTTTTGAAAAAAAAAACATTACCAGCTATATATCTTTTGAAAAAATATTACCAACGATACATTTTTGAAGAAAAAATATTACCAACAATACATTTTGAAGGAAAAAATATCAGCAATACATTTTTGAAGGAAAATATTACCAGCAATAAAAATTGTCGGCATTAAATAAGCCATTGTGGTTGATATGACATAAAACAAAACAAGCCAAACAAAAAGCTCACTAGGTATGTTATGCGTTGCTTTCCTTTGTCTCTCTTGTCTTCAATCTGTCCTGTGAGTGCCAACTTTTCCAAGCCCTCTTTCTTCATTATGTATCCTAGAAATTTCGATTGTCCCTTTCTGATACTACGGATAAGTGTTTATTTTTGTCTCCATTTCCTCTGAAAGTTTGTTCTACATTCTACTAAACATATAAATCAACGCAAATATCCTACAGCAAGAAATCAGCATAAGTAAGAAATATCTATCAACTAATATGGATGAGGAAAGATAATAATAAAATAATATGTACGATCAAATGTAATAGCTCCAAAATATGTTTTGTAGAAATGTAAGTAGTAATCAAAATAGAAAATTTGCAATAAGTATTTCGCCATTCCAAAACTAAAAAACAAAAATGGAGAAGAATATAAATCCGATTTACGTACATCAAAAGCTGTATGTTTCTAGCATTTACTGTTTTGATAACTTATATAATGTCACTGTGATGGTAATTGCAACAAACGTTAGTGATTTGCCATCGGATATCTGGTTGCCTCGGATGTACGTGTGGTGTAATGGACAGTGGCTCAGAATGAGAAATCGGGGAGTCGGGTTCGAGTTCTGGTTGGGTTCGTTACTTTCACTTATGAGCAAATACCCTTGAAAAAGGTATGAATAGCAGGACAGACTTTGTTTTATAGCCTTATTTTGCAACCATTCTAGAGATGGTGACTCGATAAAATCACCCGTCACCCAGCATCCTGGGCTACTTGTGGGGAGGCGTCAGCCTAGAAAAATGCAAAGTACCTGAAGTTCATCAGTCGTGTAAGTTGTACATTCTAGATGTACAGGGGTGGGGTGTTTCTCACCTGGTCGCCTTGGTTGAACTGATTAGGAAAGGATCATTGAAAGAAAAGTAAATAATGAATGGTATTTAAACAAGAGTTTTACGATTCTAGCATGTACAATCTTATTTTTCTTTTAGTCGCTCGTTGCCGAAAGGAATGTCGTCTATGTTCAAAAGGCAAGAGAACAAAGAGAATTCCACTTTGCTTCATCCAAATATTTTATGTTTTTATCATGTGTACATTGTGTATTGCATTGCAGTTTTTCTGTCGTTATTGTTGTAAATTTATTTGAAGCATTTTGTCTGTACGCCCACTGAATCTGACACAAAGTCGCGGTTTACAGTGGGATTTGGTAGCAGTACAAATATTGCTCAAAACTTCTCGGAACTTTCCTATTTTGTGGGGACGCCCCAGGCGCCAGAGAATGAGCTCCAGACCGCCATCACGAAGGGGACGTAATGTTTGATAGAAAGTAGCATGACGAAAATCCTATTTGTCTCCTATGGTTTAGATTTTTTATTTTGTATTGCTTTATTGAAGTTTTCTTTTTGCCAATATTGTAAAGTTGGTTATTCGTTGTGTTGTGGCCTTGTTGTGACCAGAATAAAGACACAAGTGTGGATCTGAGTTAACAACTATATTAATGTAAATCAGTAATACAATAATATGCAAACGAGCAAGAATGTTAAGTCCGAACTGTCACAACCGGGGAAAAACCCTCTGACAAAAGCAGTACCTGTTTTTATTTGTAACTTGGAAGAGTCCATCCGTGTATAGGTAATTTACCATAACACATTGCCGACCCGAATGTCATCTAGATGAACAAGTTCGCAATAGAATGTTGGAATAAAAAGATAAGTTGGAATATTAATTCAAAATTAATTTGTTTTCTGAAGAAAAAGAAAAAGAAAAAGGAGGAGGGTAATTTGGAATAAACAGCTAGGTTGGGAAAATGTGTGGGATAACAGTGAATAAGCAGGAAAAACAGATCAAAAAATAAATATAGAGAATTTAAATAGCCGTTAATGTTAGATTTATTGTTCCAGTAAAATAATACTTGTACATGGAGTTACACACATGGTAATTAAATGATCGAGTTATTCACTGCCTCTCTCTTTTAAAACAGATATGACATCCTCTTGGAGCCCATTGAAGAATTGTTAGCTTTTCTTCATGTTCTTTTATTCTATGAAATTCTCGTAAATTTGGTACCTGGAATGTAATTTGGGATGTGTTGATTCTTAAATTATTTTTACTTCTTCAATATTTGAGCAATTATGTATTTTATGAAAGTATAATCTGACAGTAACGATAGATGTCCCCTTTTGCAAGTCAGTATTTATTGTCTGATAAACATTTTTCTTTGAATAGTTTAAAATTCCCAATAGTTACTTCCCTTGTTTGAAAAGTTTAAAAAGTTCGTAATTTGTTGCTTGAACATTAACGTTATTTCTGTGATTTTGTTTATTTGGCATCAAGTATGTTTCAAATTGTCCTAACGAATATTATTTCTTCTGGTTAGCTGATATTATTCTATAAGAAAATAAAATGGGTTGTAATATTTTTTAATTACTTCTTTCTTTCGTTTTACTGGGGCTTTTTCTCAAGTGTCTACGAATCATTTCGTCTATTTGTTTGATTGTTTGATTGTTTGTTGATAAAGTGGATGGCATAATAATGGGAGCGGAATTAATGGCAAATGAATTTATTAGGAATTTAATTAATGGAGAAAGAGTTTCATAGGAATGGAATTAATGGGAGAGGTATGCTATTGGAACAGAATTAATGCGAAAGGGATTTATTAGGAATGGAAGTAATAGGAGAAGGGTATCATACGAACAGAATCGATGGGAAAAGAGTTTCATAACTGTGAAATTAATGGAAGAGGGGTATCGTAGGAATAGAATAATAGGAAAGAATTTTGCTTGGAATGGAATTAAATGAAAAGAGGTTTCATATGTATAGAATTAATGGGGAAGGTATTTAATAAGAATATAATGAATGGGAAATGGGTTTCATAGGAATATAATTAATGGGAAAGCAATTTATTAAAAATTGAATTAATGGATTTCATGGATGTGGAGTTATTGTAGAAGGGGTTTCATATGAATTGTATTAATGGAAAAGGGGTGTTACAGGCGTGGAAGTAATGGGAAAAAGTTTTTTCAGAGTAATGGTATTCGATAATTTTGTACGTTCCACTGAAATATCTGCAAATGCGTCAACAAGTTATCAATGTACGAAATATTCAACTATAATCAATGTAAGGTAGAACATTTATATTTTATTAAGTTCTTTCATTGAAATATGGCATTTCTATGTTGCGAACTTCGTTAAAACAATACTGATTATTTTACATCGTCATTGAGAAGTTGAAATGGATCGCAATAGCCAGTATATCATCTGCATTCGTCAATATTCATTTGTCCTGGTGGAGTACTTCATTAGAGTTGGTTTGAAAAAGGAAAAGTAAGAGTAACAAGAGAGAATGGAAAAAGTGAGAGATAGAAAAGTGTTTTTTTGAACGCTGATCAACTATGACTCCAGGTGAGCGATATAGCCATTTTATTACTAAAAATATTTCTGGAATTGTCTACCTACACACAAAACGCACAAAGGTGCAAATAGCCTAAAATATTTTATAAAATTCAATTAATAATTGACATTTTTTTTTTTTTTTTACATCTTCTGCTTGTTTGTTTAGTGAATACGCACAGTGAGTAAGGGTTATAAAATTTAGCCTCGCAAAGCAAACTGCTTCCGGGAACACAATACAAATTCTTCGGCTGAAATTAAATTCAGTTCTTAAGGGTATTTCTGTGGCCAAGGATACCTCAGCATACGTGGTATTTATTTTGCATCCTCTTCGATACAAAATAAATGTTTTTCTTTTTCATATAAGCAGTTATCAAAAAATAAACAAGTTCCTCAATTTTCGTCAACAGACTCTATTTTTCTTAGTAAATAGTGGGAGACAGAATGACATTTTCGTCTATTTGAGAATAATGTTGTAATTTCTCCTTTCTGCATCCTAAAACACATGGGGGTATCTTTATTTAATGCCAAGTCATAATGCAAGTCACGGTCAGAACTGGAGGCCTATCTCAAATCTCGTCGGAAGCGAACCTTTTTGTTTCAGTCTGAGTTTGCGCCACTTCGCTGCTGTAGTCGGTTTAAGATTTTTTCTTCTTACATTTGAAATACACTTCACTTATTTAATTGGAGTAGGTATAAGATCGAGTTATTTAATTTCCTTCGGACTTGCTATATTATTTTATGTTTTCATTGCAAAATCAAACATTTTTGTGCGAAATCGCTAAAAATGTAAGTTAGGAAACCTGGTCTTGTAAAACAGGTATGTATAAGAAATAAGAGAACTGACAGGACAAAAGACATTGTCATCAACAAGATGCATAAAATCCAAAGACGGAACTAATATTAATTAGAGAGATAGAACGAATATATCGAAGAACTCTTCCACGACGAAAGAGAACAACCAGCAATACACAGGAATATTGAAGAACCGGAAATATTAAAATCTGAAGTGGAATCTGCACTGACCAAATTAATCAGAAACAAAGCGAAAGGGCCAGACGGAATTGTAATAGAGATGCTAGCAGCTTAGATGATTTCAGCATAGACAAGAGTATAGAAATAATAAATTAAATCTTCAACAGAATACCGGAATACGTAAGTATTTTCATAGCACTTCCTAAGAAGTCAGGTGCAAACGAATGTGATCTCCATTGGAGAATCAGCCTAATGAGCCATATAACAAAACTTATCATCTGAATTCTGATGAATAGAGCACGCAGCAGAATCAAACCGGAAATAGGACAAGAACAATGTGGGTTTGTCAAAGACACTGGAACAAGGAAAGGTATATTTATGCTCAAAATGTTACCAGAAAGAGCAATACAAATGCAGAAGGACGTGAACCTGTGTTTTATAGATTACGCAAAAGTGTTCGATAAATTACGCCACGAAGATCTGTTGGAGCTGCTCAGCACCCTTGACATATTTGGAAAGGATGTTAGACTAAGCAAGGACCTGTACTGGCAGCAAACCACCTGCATACGGATAGAAAATGAGTTCAGCAGAAAAATAGAAAAAAATAGAAAGGGGCGTAAGAAAAAGATGTGTATTTTCAATGGACTCATTCAACCTATACAACAAGGCGATTCTGAAAGAATTAGAAGTTCTACCAGGATTCATTATTAGCAGCCACAATCTTAACAACATAAGTTATGCAGATTATATAGTGTTGATAGAAGATCCGGAAAAAACCACAAAAACGGAAAAAAGGATTAAACAGTAACTGCAAGAAGACAGAATGTATGGAAGCCTAAAATGCAAATTAAAAATCAGAGAATACCAAAATCAAACAAGTGCTGAAATTTAAATATCTGTAAAATATTTTAACAGAGGGCAGAAAGTGTGACACTGAAATCCGAAGGCGTATTGGGAGAACCAAAGATGAATCCAAAACTAAGCAGAGTATTAAGAAACAAATACAAAGCATACTGAACTATTATGACTATCTGTCCTTCTATATGGCAACTATTCCTGGACAATCTCCTCGAAGATGAAGAAGAGACATGAAGCAACAAAAATGTGTTTCTACAGAAGGATGCCGAGGATACCATGGACCGAATAGATGAGCAACAATGAAATTTTAGAGAAAATTGAAGCAGAAAGGAAACTGATACTTCACATCAGGAAGAGATAGTTGAAATATCTTGAATCTATAATGAGGAAAGAAGGCTTGGAAAATCTGATATTCCCAGAACAGATTGAAGGCAAGAGAGACAAGAAAACAACGCATGACATACTTAGTGAGCTTGGGCAAATGGATGGGGAAACAGGGTTTAGAAGAAATAAAAAGACGAAATTTATTAATGCGACACCCAGCCGTCGGCCCGTGGTCAACTCCCAGTCGCGGCGCGAAACTGTAATGTTTCTTCTATCGGCGTTTTGGGGTTGATAATTTGTTGCCGCCACCAGCCTGTGTGGTCGTCGCTACTCGGCGAAATCCCCTGGTCAGGATATCAACATGGGACACTGGCCCGTCCAGGGTCGAATTCTGGTTGTCGATGTTAACGGCTTCACCAGCTGTACCGGTTCAATACCAGCTCTGTCGTTCCCAGCTCACTTGCAACGTCTGGTTACTGGAGTAACTGCTTCGATCTCAAGTCTAACCTACCCACGTTGTGATTTTGATCTTAAGTAGACAAGATCAATCAGGCGTCTGGCCGTAGTGTAGGCTGAGTCCAGTCTGAAGGTGGTATCGCACAAACGCAAATAAATAAATAAAAGAAAAACCCAAGAGGTTCAAGTATGTTAAAAAATAAAAAATTAACTTTATCCTTCTATTATATACAGGAGTGTGTTTTTTCTCCCAGCCTGTTTTCTACGAAATGGTATCTTAAGTCAGCTGATTTAGTTCTTAGGTGCTGACTTGGCTTCGTTCGTCAGTATAACTTGCTGTTGGTAGAATAGACGAAGTCGGAGGTCGTGGAATCTCTCGGTCAGCTTCTGCGAGGCAACACTCTGGTCTGACTCTAACTCCAACTCCAATTGCAACTGCAACTAACTCCAACTGACTAACTGCCCGAGGACGTTCGTTTATATGGGTACCGACCAAAACCCGGTGCGGGGCCAGACGTGGCCTGGGGTTCTCGGTAAATCTCGATTCTCAACAATAAATCTCTTTGTTGTCAGGCCAGGAAAATTGTTTACTTCCTATTTCCGTGGGGGAAGGTCGGAGGATAGCTATCCTCTTAGACTCTTCTTCCTTCACATTGATATCTCATACCAATCCCTTCAGTGGGCGTTAATAACTTCTTCCTTCTCATCCATTCACCTCCGTCTATCACCATTGCTACCACTCGACCAATCGCACCCCGGCCGTGCTGGCCTCCTTAAAATTATAATCTAGAATTTTTGTTTAAAAATTTCTCCTTTTTCCCATCGGCCAAATTTTTTACGAATTCCATATGCCAATTAAATTTCTGTCATATCCTTTGGCCACCCAGTATTCACTTAGCTTGCACTCTCTACTGACTCCATCGATCACTGTCAAAGTTTGCCATCTGGTCCCTTCGTGAAATTAACTTTATAATGGAATCCTTGGCTTGTTGAGAAATTAAATTCTTTTATCTCACTAAATCTCAATTCTCCACTCTATTTTCTGTCTCATGCCCAAATTTTACAAACGCCATATTGCCATTCATCGTCTCAGCGTCTGAAGCGACACGTTGATAAGTTAAATAATAACAATCCTCTCACCTATATCGAGACAATCCCAAAATTTTATAATTGCAACATTGCTTCTCCTCGCCGTGGCCAAGACAAAAAAAAAGATATCTTGGAAAGAAAATTAACATTGATTCTCCTTGCCTGTATCGGCGATCGTCTCAAGCCAAAATTTTTATGACTGACATGGTCTGGCCGATATCTAAATATTTGCCTTTCTTCCTATCTCCCTCGGCAAGACATTAATCAACTTGACAAAACCTCACACATGGCTTTTTCCATGGTTTTACTGTCTTTTGTGAAAAGTATCTTTTTCGTAAATAGAATTAAATATTTTTTTTAACATCGATCAGTCTATCTTTCGGGATAGCTCTTTTTCGCCTTAAGTATTTCTATTGTTAATTAGTTAGCCAATTATCATAGCTAAATAGTGTCACATAATCTTCGCCGATGTTTGGTTGGTTATTTTGTTTAGCGGCATATCAACACCTCTATGGATTATTTAATGCGGAAATCTAAATATTTTGTACGCAATTTTATTTTATTTTTGGAGATAATAATTTTTTAGTTTACAAGTCTTACTAATTGACCATTAGCTACAGGAAAAAAGGTTGATTCATGCCTTTACCAATGGTATTTTCGTGTAAGTGAATATAACGAACCCAACTGGAATTCGGACTCAGCACACTGATTAACAATTCCGAGCCATTGCCCATTACACCACCGGCACATCCAAGCTTCAAGCACTTTTTATCCCAAGCGGTCATCAATCTAGGTACTAAACAAGCTTGACGTTGTTTAACTTCAGCGAGCCTACGGGAAACGGTGTTTCAACGTGATATAGCAATTAATCCATATTCACGTTTCTTTGTAAAAAGTACTACCTTTCTCTTGCTTAACACGTCAGTTATATATATATATATATATATATATATATATATATATATATATATATATATATATATATATATATATATACCCTTATTTCAAATAATCTTCTATTCAAGTTATGTGTGTTGTATTATCAAATTTTTACTTCGTATAGTCTTTCAAACCTTACGGAATTTAAATGGTTCGTCTTGCTAGTGGTTCGAATTAGATGACGAAAACGAAGATGCCATTAAATTTATATCCGATGGAGCATTTTTTTCAATAAGGAATTTTCATCAACATTTCAGAATTCCGCCATGATAACTGACAGAAAATATTATGTACCTCTCTTTTACAATGGCAAATTATCAGAAACCTTCGAGGGAACGTACATTATTCTTACTTTTAAACTAACCTGTATTAATAATATTCGTATATTTAATTGCACACTATTAAGCAAATTGGAATTCTTAGTGAGAAATAAATCTTACATATTTATAAGTTTACCATTCGTCCTTTGGTCCTGGCCTGGCATCTCGGCTTCAGTCCCTTTCCCAATCCCCGTAATGCGTGCCTTTTCTATAAATCTATATATCTTGATGAATTTAAGCGCAGTACTAGATTGGTGATAGGGAGATGGCACGGTGTAGTAATGGATAGCAGCACGTATTGAGGAATCGAATCTCAGCGGAATCCGTTACATTCACTTATGTGCTTATACCCTTGGGAAAGGTATGAATCCTCTTCTTTTTCCTCCCGGCTATGGATAAATAGTAGGACAGACCGAGTTCTTTTGGATAGCAACTGGTCTGCCTCCTGCGGGAAAAAATCTGCCTGGTCAGTCATGTATGGAAATATACGGGATCGCCTAAGCGTGTATCACGCATGGAACATAACAGAATAGCCGAAAGGTTTCATCATTTTACAGTTGAAATGGTTAGATGTAACCGTAAGTTCTATGCTAATAGTTTCTTCTAATGCACTTCTCGCTTGTAGAATGCTCTTTCGACTTTTTGCTTCTCAATTTTGATCTTTGTGTGAATTGTTATCATCTGTCTTCTTAATTCCTGTTTTTTATTGTCCTCGCTCCTTAATAGTAGTTTTTCTCATATTCTCTAACACTCAGTAACCCTTGCGTCCTAGTGACTTTATTGCCTTGCATGGGGTGAAATGATTAAAGAAATGAACATCTTTTTCATTTTTCCTTTCGTTTTCTTGTCTGTTCTTCATGTCGAATTATTTTTTTTTTTATCTCAACGACACTGACCACAACACACTAGCAGTGACGTGCAGGGGGTTGATGATGCCCAGTGTCAGCCTCCTTGTATACCCCTAAGACTTAAGTAGGGGCCCTTATATTGCCTAGTACTGAGAAATGTGAGAAAGGAAGACATTTTAAATATGTAAAAACAGATGAAACATGTAAGAAACGCTGTATTAAAGATAAATTCAATTTTTATTTCACTCTTTGATTGGATACCCTCCCGATATGGATTCTCGCGACCGTCGCATCTTCTGACACCCTCCTGCATGCTACTGCATACTAGTTGTTATATTTGCCCTTTTTTTTTATATTATCAACGACTTAAGCATAAATTAATTAGTTTAATACTCTTGTATAACGTGTTTACTGAAGAATCCGATTTTGAAGCACGTATAGTGTCATCCTCCTGAGGTAGCAATATTAAACTTTTAATTCCTAATAAAAGTAAAGCTGTAATAAACACAAACATAACAAAGGTTTTGGAAGTGAAAAATAGACATTTATAAAAATAAACAGACAAATTCTCCAGATATACATATTCGGCATTACGCGTAAAATTGTGAGTGTATGAAGCCAGATTATTGAAGGTAAAACGTAATTGTAATCTACTGGTCTCCGTTCGTTTCGTAAAAATATTTGCTTTTAGCGTTGATAAAAATCCTCGAAGGGGAACTGAATTTATTAATAACAAAACAGAAATTCATTAAAATTTGTAAAGTTGTGATTTCATTTAACTTCTTGGAGACACAGTGGCAATTTCGACTGGTTCAATGAAGTTTGGTTTCCCATAGGCGCTTCAAACGTCGTAGTGAGAAAACGTTTTGGAGCGACGCATAGGCACTTAATGTAATAAGTAATGATTGCAGAGAACCGCGGAGCAGATAAAATGCCTAACAAATTCGTTCAGATGCGAAAATATTTATTGGCTTCTGCTCTTGCTTGGATGTTTCCATTTCAAATGTATATAAATTGTGATAAATGTCGTAAAATTGAACACTAGGCACTTATTCAAGAAATTCAGTTAAAAAATAACACGAACCTACAAAACACAATTGTATGTGATTTAATATATATATATATATATATATATATATATATATATATATATAACCCTTTATTGAAACGTGTTCTCTTAAATAGAGCAAGGAATGTCTATTGAGGGTTTCAGCGAGCTTCTCCCGGTGGCAAATTAGTTGCTTTATTTCAGGTAGAAACTTGTAGAAATTAAATTTTAAGCTTTGAGTCCTTTCAAATATTATTGTTCATTGTATCGGAACTTTTGAGATGAAGATTTAACATTATTATATGCTTTGCACTTCGAAGCAGCATGCACCTCTTAATTGTTATATTCACACCGTTTCGGCTTTTGTACCCTCGAACCTTCTTCAGGAGTCTGTCTTTGTACTCGATAAGCCTTTTGGAATTTCGAACGGGATATTTCTTTCAATTCACGGGAGTAGATTGTTCTCGTTCTGGTTTCCATGCTAAGAGGAGATAACTCATATCAGTGAATAATCTAATAATAAAACAGTTTTATTCACCTATGTGTCGCTTGTCCGTTTCTTCCACTTAATCAGAGCACGTAACTTTTGAGCGCTCCCAAACCATGGGATTGAACTCATAATTTTTGGGAATCATGCTTTAAGCTTTATCACCCTGTATGTTATTTCATTTGCTGCGCAAAAAGTTTATCCTACCACTAAATTTGAATTTATTTGAATTTCATAGTTGTGTTGTCATATCCTGCTAAAACAAGAGAAAACACCTTTGAGTGAAATTAACAATAAGGTTGCAATCGAGAAAAAAATGGAGTGAAAAAGAAAGTAATATTAATAATACAGTGTGCTTCAAGCAACGATTTAATCCGTCAGTGTTTTGCAACTGGTAATGAAGAGGATGTACGTTGTAGTGCCATGTATATCGGCTCGGGGTGAGAAATCGGAGAGCTGTGTTCAAATTCCAATCGGGCTCGTTACATTCTCTTGTTGGGGATTTAATAGCAGGACAGATTGGGTTGACAGCCGAAAGAAACTGCAACCTACTGGGGGAAAATCTTCTGCCTAGTCAGTCATGAATCGAAAGTGACATGATCGCCCAAGCGTGTTTCACGTAAGAAACTTAACTGACTGAATGACGAGGTTGAAAAGTTTTAATTTTTTTTTTATTAGGTTGGTGCAAAAATAATGACGTAATAATGTCGTTTTTTGACGTACGTCAAAAAACGACATTATTACGTCATTATTTTTTGCACCAACCTAATAGTATTCTATGGAATCTTAAGCGATTCTGTCGGAGTTATATATCTGTGAATAAGATATTGATCTTTTGCCTTTTATGTAATCACAATGCATCTGTTTAGAGTAAAATAACTTAACATTTTTACTGTTATTTAAATAAGGATTTTTATGTGTGTTAGTATGATTAATAGTCTGTAAAAATAATTTGATTTGTTCATCGATGATGTGATTAGAAAGTATGTTTTTATAATTCTTCCAAAACTAAAAATTATAAAAACATACTTGCAGTTGTCCATGACTCAAGACAGGTTAAATTCTTTGACTATTTTGTCAATAGAAAATGATCTTGCAAAAAAGATAGGTGTAGAAATTACCATGAAAATGTTTGCAGATCTAAAGTTTAGAAAAAAATGTTTTAATTAGGATACTGAATGTTTTCTTTAGCTTGTATTAAATTGTATATTGTAATAAACTCGTTATTCTACATTTTCAATTTTTCTCCTTGGGATAATTTAAAAAAATTATATTTGTAAAGGCACGGAATTTCAGCTTGCCCAGGGAGCCAGCAACTCTAGGGCAGTCTCTATTAAGGAAGCATGAGTTAATACGGATATTTTTGTTTTTGAATGCTAAAGTAATAAGGTTCTGATCAATAAGAATACCAACATAAAGCTTTTTTATTTTGTACTGAAGCAGAGTTCATCTGTAACACTATATACGGAATTACTTTCAGAGGTTTTGCTTTAGTTTTCTTTTTATCGGATCTAGGTTTTTTGCAAGAAGTAATATATCCTCGATGTGTGGAATATAGATAATGGCTTTGACGTGTTGCATATTTAATTTTCAAGATAAGCCATATAATAGCGCGAGAAGAAATATCCAAGTGGCGATATGAGAATTATGCTGTCAGGTTGTATGTATGTATATTTTCAACATTCTCATAGAACGTGACTTGTGTGATATATGCTTGCAAGAATTTTCGTTGAATGCTTAAAATGGGGAATGAAGAGGAAAGTTTATAAAATCTTTATGTAATCGATTCAACATTATCATTTATAGGGACATTAGTAAATAAGTTATCGACGAGAGGTCAAGCAAGAATTTGTTTATTTAGTTTGGTAAGGCGCAGAATTTGAATAAATTGCTCAATGGAGTATAAAGTTAATTTATTCTGTTTTTTAATCATTTCACCCCAGCGAAGACCAATAAGCATCTAAGACGCACGGGGTTAATGAGTGTGAGAGAATATGAGAAAAAAAAATCATTATTAATTAGAGAAAACAGGAAAAGACTAGGAATTAAGAAAACAGACGGTTATGGTTGACATAGCATTTGGATTTTTGAAAATGAAAATTGATTGGGAAACAAGAAAACCGGAAGAGAATATTTTGTAAAAAAGTATTAAATCTAAAAATTAAAATACAATTGAAATGATACAGGGCCCCCACTCTATTACATCTCAATTTTCATAAAGTAGTATTCATATATAAAATATATATTTTATTGTAACCTAATTATGTACAATAATTGATGATAGGCAATATAGATGAAAAATCAACTAGAAAAATTGAAAATAACTACAATGTATTTCAATAGAAATTAGAGACATGTCATAATAGATCATTCCATCTTAAATAAATGGACAATGTTTTGCGACAATTTCTAACATCAACTTGAGATTTTTTCTTTTTAAAAAGTTGAATCTTTTAACACATCTAACATTATGGACAAAAAATAGTGAATTTTATATCGTTTTTTTTTGGGCCTTAGCATGGGCAAATGTATTCACGACATTATCACAATCGAGGGATCGAGCACATTGACATTCAACGGGAATTATTGCTAACCTAATGATTGCTAAACTTTTCATCTCTCATTGTAGATTGCAGATAATTTTTTTATAAGTTTTAGTTTGCTGAAACTTCTTTCAGTACTTGCATCAGTCACTGTTGCAGTAAGCAATATATGCAATGCAATGCACAAATTCGGGAGTTGTCTATTGGTGTCACCTGTTTATTCGCTCTTCGTTTCTCTGATCCACATTTATATCGTTTCATGTCTGTAAGATGTCATTGAATATTTAATTTGTTCTAATGATTAATCTTAAACTTCTTTACTCTTTGATTTTATGGCATTGTATCTCTTCACCTACCCCCTTTATATCTCTTTATCCTTTCTTTCTCTATCAACTCATTCTCTCTTTCTCATTTCTATATAAAAATAGAAAAAAAAACGAGGACAGGAAAAATCAAAATCAAAGGACTGGCACTAAAGTCTTGGACTTCTCATGTAGGTGTGAAAACTTTGACCTCCCCGCAAGCTTTTCCAGTTGAACTCAAGAATCTATAGAAATTGGGATTTATTGCTGTAAAAAAGCAAAGTTAAAGGAACAAATGTGGAATTCAAAGAAGAGAATTTATTTATCAGATTTGTTGTTTTTTTAACCAGTTATATTTTTTAGTTATTTTCTATTGTATTTTAATTTTTAGGTTTAATTCATTTTTATAAAATATTTTTATTAGAACTTTTCTTAACTTTGATGCAATAACAGCAAAAAATATTGTTGCATCACAGTTAAGAAAAATATTTACTGATTTTAATGATTGACTCCTAATAAGAGTGAGCCATGATGAATTATTTGTTAGCAGCTTGGATATCGAATTGTGTCAACTGGTTTGTTTCTGCTTTTATATCTTTAAAATCAATAACTCATTTCACTTCGAGGACTGTAAATGGGATAAGACATATTATTATTAATATTATTTGTAGTATTATTATTAGTATTAATACTGTTATCAGTAATATTATTATTATTAGTAGTAGTATAAGCAATAATAGTTACATTCAGACTCAACAAGGGGTGGTAATTTGAAGATGATTTAAAACAGGCCAATTTTCTTATTTTTTAAATTAAGAGAATTATCCGATTTTAATGACATTTTCTGTATTTATTAATCAATTAATTTTATAATAAATCTGTTCCATTCATTGAAAATAGCTAAGAATGTATTTTTTAGGGAGCGGACAAAATTGAAAAATGCACAAAACCTACCACAAACAAAATGCATTAAATAGAATAGTTATTAAATTATATTTTATATTTGAAGTTTTAATATTACTTTTATTAATTTTTATAATCATTTTAATTAGGTATCTCAATGAGAACTAGTAAAATAACATAAATTTTCAGCACTTTCTTTTGTATGAAAATCTTGCAAAAATAAAAATAATTGTCGGATGTTAATGAAACTTTCAGAAACTATTCACAGATGATCGAAATTATTATAAATATGTTTTCTTTTTTTAAAGTCATGGAAAAATATTTTTTTATATTTATTACCCCTCCCCCATAACTAATTTATGAAAACTCTAGAAATTCAGTCGCATTCAGTTTAGTGATTATATTAGTTATAAGCACAAGGCTTGAGGAAAGCAAATCCTGTATTTTTTATAATTGGACACCCCCAACCTGAAAATAAGTTCTGAATTGTAACATACAAAACTCAATAAAACAAAGATATTATTTAATTTCAAATACTTTTATTTGTTTTTAGTTGCTTTTATGATTATGGACAATATTTTCGGAAAGCAAAAAAAAAAGAAAAAAAGAATTTCGATGAAAAATTATTTTTTAATACAATTATTTGTTATTTCTTTAATTATAATAGATTTTTACATTTAAGTTGTTAAAATATTATAAAATTAGTTAAAAGCCGCATTCAGTTCCGTAAATGTCCTTTTGAGATAGATCTATTTTAGCGCGTTGTAAATTGTATCGTTTTGACTAGTCAGAAGACCCGCACTAATTAAGAAATGTAATTTTGTGTTTATAATCGGGCTGTAATTATAAAGTACGGAAGACCAACCAGAATACAATTAATTTGCGTTATTTGAGTTAAGCATTGTTTTCCGCTGTTAAGGCCTTTACTTTTGCGAAACACGTGTGGAGAAATTAATTTGATTTTTCAATTTCAACTGATAAGGGTACCTAAAAGTATCAGTATCATCTTATGATATGCCCACCATATTCAATTTGTGAGTTTGAAATAAGATATTGCAATTACCCTCCTACTCAGTCTGGACTACATCTACCATGGGATGAGCAATAAAATCATAAAATTGGAGACAAGAAAAAAAATTAAACCATAAAATATTATATTTTATTGAACTTATTCGTAATAGAATTACTTTTTAAAATTGTTTTAATTTTATAGAAACATTTTTAAGAATGTCATTCAATTCAAATATACATGCGTACACACAAACATACATACACACAATCTGAATGAAGTTGAAATGGACATCTGTGTCGCGTGGACTAAGTTTTCTTAGATATTCATTTCAATGGTAGATGTTGTGTGGGAGGGAAATATATCATTCCAATATCTTATTTCAAACTCATTCAAATTGTATTGCATATGTGTGTGCGTGTCTTTGTGTATACTCTAAATGGCACATGCACACGTAAGTCACTCATACACAACACAGACATTCGCATACAAAGTCACATGAAGACAGGCTTTGAGGGCCAGCTTTTCTTTAGTATAGATAAGTAGTTTTCAACCATTTTTTACCCATGGACCACGTTTTACTCATAATTCTTTTTGGTGGACCCCCATAACCATTCGATGAAAAAAAAAAAAAGCTTATTTTATTATTTACTAATAGACAAGTTTGGGAATTGTATTATAGTAATAGAAAATGTATATGCTTCCTTTATATATATAATCCTTATACAATTTATATATTAAATTAATTTTATTATTAATATTTTATTTTTTTAATATTTTATATTGATTAATTTATATTAATATATTAGCATTTTATTTTATTAATATATTAAATTAATTTATATAATAAATTATAATATTTATATAATTTTCCTTTATATATAATCCTTCTTTTATATATCCTTTGTTTTTATTCAACTTTTACAATGAGAACATCTGGTAGCGTAAAAGGGACACTAACTTACGTTGCTTGATCACGTTTTCTGCTAGTTTTAGAGTTGTTTGTTTCGAATTTTAGTATTTTAAAATGCCATAGATTACTGTAGAAATTCCAAATCTTAGTTGTGACAACCGCCCCGAAGTGAAATTGCTCTATGGACCAGTAAAATATTACGGTGAAACCCCAATCTTCTATGTCTTTCTTTTTGTGTGGACCCTTAGTAATGTTATATGGACCCCTTGGATCCATATAGACCCCCGTTGAGAACCACTGACATAGATTTATCATGAAGCGAAGCAAGGTTTTTCTTTTTTGCTCATAAAAAAAGCAAAAAAAAAAAAACAAAAACAAAAAAACAAACAAACTTCGGTGTCGCGTGAGTTAAATTTCTTTTCCGTCTTGCAACAACCCCTGGGTAAAAAGAAAAGAGTATAAACCCAAACATCTGTCCGTTTTAAGTAGATACATTCAGTAATTCGCTGAAAAAAGACCACAGCATGACGAAAAAGGCCCCCAAATCGGCAAAGACAGATTTTCTCCTCAAAAATAAGATCGATAACTATAGTAAAATTACTGCTAAAATATCAAAAATTCAATAAAACATTAGATTACGGAGAATATTTTCTTAAATTTTTGACATTACTAAGTACTTAAAAATTATATACAAGAGACGTTCACATTAATTCATTTACTTTTTTAACACCTAAAGCCCCCGTAGAATAACATTAGATAAATATCAATCTGTCACCAAGCTGTCAAACTAGCCAACACCTTAAATAAACAACTACTGTCGGGTTAAAAATGCATTTCTGCGATATTTTAAACTTAAAGTAAATAATATTTATTTCAAATCAGATACATTAAATCAGATAATATTTCTCAAATAAAGTTTCAGAAAATTACATCTTATATTTGGAAGATTTTAATAAAGCGAATTATTTTGCAATGAAAGACGATTATAAAAGGAAGCTAATTAGCTATTTTAGCAAAACAAAAGAAAAAAAAAACAAAGAAATAAAAACACCTTCCAATCAATTTAAACTAGTTTTTGAATTACAATTATTTTAATTTTTGGCAACATTAAATTTAATTTATTAAGTTGAAATTAAAACTAAAATAAAAACTTCCATATGAGAAGTTTTCCTGGTTACGTGCTCGGCAGTGTGAGTGGAATGAACAAATACCCAAAGCTTGAAAATAACTGTACAACAACTTTTATTTCTGGTTGAGAGAGAGTGCAAAATAGTAGTATTTTGTGGCGGAAAAAAATGAGGTTTCCCAGTTAACAAAGTTTTTGCATATGGTAGTTAATTTGCTGAGGAGGAACGAAAAATCTGAGTGTGAAAATGCTAGGACTGGCCTCGTCTTTTGCAACAAGGGTTGTTTGTAGTTTTCCTTTGGTAGGTGTCTAGAAGGGAGATTCCTCCGCCGGTTCCTACGAGAGGATAGAGAAATTTGACGTTAAATTACCAGGACAGGCCCCACTCTTCTATAGCGAGGGTTGTGTGTAGGCTTTCGAACTGGGTTTTAAATAGGCCAAAAAATTTAGATTTGAATTTCGACCACCTTGGTGTCAGCGAAATAATAGCTACTCAACAAGTAAAAGATGAAATGTTAGAATTTTCATCTATGCCGCCTAACTGTTATCGAAAAACTGTAAATCAATGAAGATCGGTTTATTAGCGTAGCATCAAGAAGAAAAGAAAATTTATTCATTGGAGTAAGATCTGTTATTCCCTTTATTATAAAAAGGATTCTCTAATTATTTTTAATCACTTACGTACGTTTTATAATATTTTGCATGACCACGAGCATAAAATGAAACATGTCTGTATCTGTTAAAAGTGCCTGGCTCCCATGTAGACTTCTACATTTTTTAATGCAATAGGGAAATGCCGTTTGTGTGATCGGATCCTGGTGACTAGGTTAGAAAATTTGAACTCTTTCCACATCGAAATGAATCACAACCGAAAACGCGTAAAAAACAAAACAAAACAAAAACACTTCAGCGTTTCGACAAAATCAGGAAAATAAGAAAAACTAGTTTCAAAATTAACTATGAAAAATCTTCAACTAAGAAATTTAGACAATTTAAGAACATTTGTTGCAATATATACGAGATGAAAGCGATAATGAAATAAACCAGACGAAATACAAACGTACTAAAGTGTTTGAAACAAAAATGTTGAGTAAGAGCAAAATTCAGTGGGTAGTCATTTTGTGCTGTTGATCAATTCAGCTCTGAATGTAAACAGGGATCTGGAGAAAAAATTCACTCCTTCATTACGAAATAGACGGAATTGATTGTCTGCAGACGAAGCGAGGTATGCACGTCGACATTTGATGCCATTCCATTACAGCTGATCTGAGTTAGAAGACTCCTGGGGGCTGGGCGTGCTCTGAGGCTTGCAGCCAATTTCTTAAGCTGACCATTTGCAACTCCCAGTGCACATCTCTGCTCCTGGCTAGTACCTTTTGGCCCGAGATTAAAACTAAAATCGCTCAATGAGCAAGGAAGAGGTGTGAGCTAAGGAGACATGCAATTGATGGCATTCTGGCGGCGGATCGAGTCAAGTAAAGCGGCCAGTCAAGTGGAACGTAGAAAACTAGCAACGAAGCCAGAATAGAAATCAATAAATATAAGTGTCACTTGATTCGGTCTGCGGTCGTCTTCGTCAAATACATAATAGGAAAAGCTGGAATTTATCCAGAGGCTGCTTATATATTTCTTATCAGGCAGGTAACCAGAAACGGTAAATACCATTATATAGCTTAGTAGTTTGGAATCGGTGGCCATTTGGATATTGGCAGAATGACGTTCATAAAGAAACGCTTCATATTAGAATATATTTACCCATTTTGATTCGCTGTAGATATCCAGAGAAAATATTAGAATCCCAAGAATAAAGCATAGCGTCATATATCTTTTAATTTGAGAATATATTTTTGTTTTTAGTTGGAGATAGGTAAAAGTAATTTTGGGTGTGCGGCTAGTGTAACGTTTAGCAACTAGGAAAGAGAATTAGGCGTGTCGAGTTTGAATTTCAGCCGAATTCGTTACGTTTACTATCACACAAATAATCTTGGAAAAGATATGAATATATTATATTTCCACTCCACAAGTATGGATTAAATAGCAGGGTTGACTGTTCTCTCTTACCTTGAGGTAGTAACAAGTCTAGGAGAAAGAAAACTCTGAATTTCAAAAATTCTTAAAAGAGAAGGATTCCTTCAGGTTCCTTTGCCCTAGACACACCGCTGCATGTTATGACTGCAGTATACACAGTGTTCTTACGAATCTAAAGGTTTACGAGACGCGTGACTATAGATAATTTTAAGTGAAGGATAAGTGACAGCATATGATTCCATTCGTATGTAATGGCCTTTTAGATAAGCACGAAGGTTGGCAAAGATTCATAATCTCAAAGCTAAATATGCAAATGGCCTTCAGTTTTTTAAAAACTGGGTTGGTATTTCTTTTCTGTCATTATTATGAATGTTGCCGTATAGGGATTTTTTTGTGAAATTTTGTCAAGAATAATCTAATGCCAATTGGCATGAATCTTTTAGAATTATCAAGTTGCGAAACAACATTAAACATGAAAACAAAGGATAAAGAATCGAAGGAAATAATGTAATCAACCCAGAAGCTATTTTGTTATGCAAATATTCTGCTGTTTTTCTCTGGACAACGAATTTTTTTTTTTAGATGATTTAATATTTTTGTTTATTTACGGTTTATTCGTGTTTTTTTTTCTGATATTTTTCATGTTTTTCTGATATTTTTCGTGTTTTTCAGACATTTTTTGTGTGTTTATCTCATATTTTTCTTATTCTGAAAATTAATAATAAATGTATCTGTTGTTTATACTGACTCACGGATGATTGTCTAAAACACAGATTTTTCTAGAAAACACAAACCAGAAAGTAAACGAATAAGTATAAGAGATCAATGATCAATTAAATGATTCTTGTTTTGTAAATCGCGGCAAAATTTCTAATTTTTGTCTCTTTTTAGATGCCATGTTAACCATATTATTTGATCACCACTTAAAGGAAGAGTATTGCCCTAACGCAGTCTGACGACATTTATCATTATTATTATTAGATCGAGTACTGTTACAGATTGCGCAAGCTTGACCGGGGTGGCCAGCAATTGGTCAGAATAACTTGTGGGCGTGGTATTATGACAGTGATGAATTGCCTTTGTTTAAGTTTCGGATATAAGACCAAAACGACTAGAATAAGGGCCGCAGGAATTTTGAAATATAGATATTTCTAAATTCGTGCAGCCCTTATTCCGCACATGGAAGGGCACTAATCCAACGAGCGGCATGCGTTCCCTTGAAGTTTTACCTCGCGATGTCTCCTACATTCGATGCTACCACGTCTGTCCCCTCATAATATAACGTATAAAGGAAATCGTCTTTCGTTGACACCATCTGTGAATTGGCGTTCGGGATCGAGGGGATCGTACCAGTGACGGTACGCAACAGTATTTATTTTACGAACTTAAAAATTTAACCGGTATCGTTGATTAATTTCTTTTTACAACTTTTGTGGCTTACTTATTTTGTGAGAATATATTTTAAAATTTTACGAGTGAATATGGTTTTAACAATTCTTTCAGAGTAACTGAGGTTTTTCCAGATACAGTTCCCACTATTTAACCCACAGACGTGGGAGTAGATGGGTTCATACATATTTTGCGGTAACGATGATGGCTTAAAGAATATGGAAGCAAGAAAGACATTTGCACTCAGGATCAGAAAGAGACAGTTCCTGGGACGCATAATGAGGAAATGGAGTTTGGAAAGTGTGATGTTTACAGGTTATATCGAAGACAAAAAAGACAGAGGAAGACAGAGGGTATGTACCTGATGAACTTATGTGAATGGATGGCAGAAAGGTGAGTAGGAGGAACAAATATTACTAAGATGAAAAAATAGTAAGAGCTGCACGAGATAGGAGGTTGTGCCGGGTCATGATCTTTCGCATCCTGAAGGGTCACAGCACAGTGAAGAATATGACTTAATTTGTGAGCGTTCAAATTTGACTGGTACCTTACGGGCGTGGGATTAGCTACCCCTGTCTGTCAAGAGACTTCTGTTAACTCCCGCTAGGTGGTGTTGTATAAAGCAGTATAAAAGGAAAGGGAACGAATTCAACCAGAGAATGCCGTAGTGACATGGCATGTCTCATTTCCCCATCCCGGGGGACTTTATAATAATTACGTGTAGCATACAACACAACATTATCACAACACTTTCCCCTTTTCAGAATAAATCACATGCAACTACAAGAATATTTTTACTAAAACCTCTCACATAAATATATATATCTCCCTAACATATATAAATTTATTATATCATATAAATATGACAACCCTGCTACAGACTGATGATTTCCATAAAAATAACAAACCTACAACCATTAAACATTTTCAAATAACATATGGTCATCAAATCCTACTCAAGCTGAGTGGTTTGTTGACAAGTTGATTTTTCTTTTCTGAGCTCTGTTACATATAATTCTGTATATAAACATATATAAAAATCCACGTATGTGTCGAATTCAGTCTTTGAAATATTCTATTTTTGTTAGGGGATACATTGTTAATATAATCGTGTATCCACCTAACTATGATCTTTTGGTCTCTCTGAATGTCCGGGTGATGTAATTGATAATGGCTTGCAATGAGATATTCCAGTTGGGTTCGTTATATTCAATTAGGCGCAAATACTCTTGGGAAAAATATGAATCTACCTTTTCCCTCCATATACGGGTTAAATAGTAGGACTTGCGCTAGGTAAAACATCCTATAAAAAAACTGTTAGTGCAATATTCACGCGCAAAAAAAAAAAAAAATCTTACAAAATATGATTTGGCTTGAAATAACCCGTCCTGGGTATGACGATAAATTACATTTGGCATCAAGGCCTCTGATCGGTAGGTTTTGAGGAGCCTGGAACTACCTGGCATTCACATTCATATTCACAATGGGGTCAAAACAATATGAAAGTTTAAAAAAGGATTTTTTTATAGTAAAAATACCAGCAATAAACTTTTGAAAAAAATGTTACTAGCAAATATATTTGACTCTCGACAAAAACCCTGTTTGCAAAAATACCTCAATGAAACCTAATCTACAAATTGATTTTTTTACATAGAATACATATTCTATTCATACGAACCTATCCTAAAAATCTTGTCGACATTAAATAACCCATTGAGGTGTTGATATGCTGTTAAACAAAATAAACCAATTTAAATAACCTGCAAAGTGTTAATAAGCCATAAAAAACAAATCAAATTTTGGTCTCCTTTAAGAGCATTTTTTAAAAGTGTCTGGACGGTTTGGTAGTTATTGGAGAGTTATTTCCCAAGTGCTTAATTATTCATTCGTGTTCATGCGCGTAACGACATATTTTTGTCAATATCTCTGGCGATGGGGAATGAATTGATTTCAAGCGAAGACACAAATTCTACTCCCCGGGAAATGCTATAACAGACGATGGGAAATTTGATATGAAAATCCGAAGGCTCATTAGAACAGCGAAAGATGCCTTTCAAAAGTTAAGCAGGAAAATTTAGTCAGAAAGGAAGAAAGGGGTTCTGAACTGGTATCTAATATCCATCGTCCTATCTAGAAGTAAATGTTGGCTTACAGATAATGAAGATGCTTGAGATCTGGTTCTACAGATGGATGTTGAGAATACCATGGATAGAACATGTGAGCAACGAAGAAATTTGAATGAAAATGGGAACGTGAAAAGAACACTTCTGATTAGGATCATATAGAAACAATTGAAATTTCTCTGTCACATAATGAGGAAAGATAGGTTTGAGAACTTGTCACTTAGAGGGTATATTGTTGGTAAGAGGGACAGAGAAGGGGAAGTGATTCGTTTACCTAACGAGTTGGTATAAATGTAGGATTGGACAGGGACTGGGAAGGACAAGCATTGCTAGAGCTACAAAAGGTAGGAATATTTGGAGAGCCTGAAAGGAAACTGCACAAAGAAGAAGAAGAAGAAGAAGAAGAAGAAGAAGAAGAAGAAGAAGAAGAAGAAGAAAAAATGCATGAATATAAGCAGAGCATCTGCGTGACATTAAATCTCGATTTCACGAGTTGAGACGCAACTTGTAATTTTTCTAACATATCCATCTATTCAGTTGCAAGTATGTAAGAAATTCATGGCTAAATTTTGTGAATACGTCCTTTAAAACTTTCAATGACTTCAATTGTCTCATAAAACAGTAAAAACACTCTTTAGAGAGAGAGAGAGAGAGAGAGAGAGAGAGAGTGTGTGTGTGTGTATGTATGTGTGTGTGTGTGTGAGAGAGAGAGAGAGTGAGAGAGAGAGAGAGAGAAACAGAAAAATAACCAAAACAATTTAATCTCAAGCGTAGAAAATCCTTTTTTTTATATATTCTTTTCTGAACGACATATGCTACATACTCATATAGCTGCAAACATCCTTTTCATCATCTTTGTGGCAGATGAAGATGAAATGCTTTGAAAATTGGCTCAGATTGTCGTAAATGTTTGCTTATGATAATGATATAATTTTTTATCATTTCCTTTGAAAATATCTCAAAATCAAAAATCTTTGCAGAAAGATTTAATTTTTTTTTCTTTGCAATATGAGGCGCGGAAAGGAAAATTACCTTTACGAGGTTTGCGTTTTATTTTTGTTATATCTAAATAACATTTACCGAAGAAGAATCATAAAAAAAAACACTAAAATATAAATGGATGCATTTGGAAAACAATATGAAATTGGAGGAATCAAAAGTTGTACACTTCTTAACTGTCTGTCGAAAATTATGCTTTGAGCCTGTTGCTTTAAGAAGTGTTATCACCTGACTTCCTTTTGCGCACTCGTTTCTCTCTTTGTTGTCTGCTAACAGAACAATTCCGACCAAGCCATTGTTTGATGAGATATGACGAATATATCACACGAATGTTGTTAAAGGATTTAATTCACTAATTTTGTCATCATTTACATCTAAGTTTTTCAAAGCTTCAAAGAAAGGTCGATTTTTGTGGCATTTTCATGATAATCTATTATTCATTCAGAGATTCCATTGAAACTTTTGTCGCAGCGATGTGTAAAAATCCCTTAATGGCCGAGATTGGGTCAACATTATGAAGTGGGAAAATGATATAAAACTTACGTTTTAATTTTCTTTTACCGACTGTTTAATGTAAGAAAAAAAAGAAATAAAATTGCTCATACTAATCTAATTATATCAAGCAAAATCGACCCCCATTTCTATCATCTGCTAACATGGTACAATACATTATATGAAGTAATTATTTATTAGGTTGAGTCATAAGTAGTTTTCGTTTTTGGAAACCAATATAACGAATATATCATCCTAAATGACTGTTCTTTAAGTATACCAACAGGTGATGAAAAATGGGTCACATACGACAATGTCCGACGCAAAAAGCAGAAGCTTGACAAGGATAAGTGTTCACAACTGACTCCCAAAACTGATCTCCATGGAAAAAAGTCAATGGTATTGCTGTGGTGTCCTCCTTCTAAAGAGTCTATGTTGGACTCTTGCGCCTACTATAAGATTAGTAGGAGAGAAGGCCTTGGGGGAACAGTCCAACATAGACTCTTTACAGGGAGGACACCACAACAGGTATGCGTATGGTGTGATCGTCAGCTGGTTGGTTGGTTTTGTTTAGCGGCATATCAACGCCTCTATGAGTTATTTCATACCGAAATCTAAGTATATTTGGACAGAATTTTATGGCTTCAACTAAATATATTTTTGAACGCATTTTTATGTTTTCAACTATAGATAGCCTGTATTGTTGGTAATTCTACTATAACATATATTGCTCGCCATTTTGCTTTAAAATGTATTATTGGTATGCATTGTTGGTCATTTATTTTTATAAAAATGTTTGCTGTTATTTTTACTATAAAAATGTATTTTTATAATTTCATAGTGTGTTGTGTCGTTTTTGTGTTTGTTTGGGGGTTTCACTATTTGCCTATAGCTGGAACCGTAACAGGTGCTGCTACCCCCTGAGATCATCGAGGTATTATTCATTTATAGTTCTTAAAAGGCAATGTGGCGCTAAATGCACATTTATACGTCCAGCAGCTGCAATGTATCAATAAACGTTTGGTTGAAAAGAGATCTGCGTTTGTCAATATGACAAATGTTGTTCTCCATGACAACGCAAGGCTGCGGACAGTAAAAATAACACAGGAGAAAAAAATGGACACGGTTGGACTGTTTTTTCTCACCTGCCGTTGCACCAACCGATTATTAGCTTTTTCGATCGCTGTAAAACGCTTTAGTGTGGAAACCAGATTCAAGAATTTATCGAAAAGTTTTCACATCAAAACCTGCCGGATTTTAGTTAACAGGTATCGAACAGCTCTCTGAATAGTTGTAAAATTCATAAAAAATAACGTTGAATATATGTAAATAAGTAAATAGCAAATTTTGTCTGTTCGTCCGTGCATCTAAAATCACTCTAACTCGGGCTACACTTGCTCTACATAGATATATCATACCTTTTTGGAATCAAGATGATCCCGGGATTAGAAATCTGCCTTTCATCTTGTGCTTGAACATCTGGCATTGGGATTTGTGTCATAAATAAATTCTGTTTTTGTTTATCAATTCTATTATTCAAAAAATAAACTACAATTATATTTTATTCAATTAGCCCTCCGCAGATTCATGACCCAACCTGATAATTGTCCTTAATAAAAGAGTAGTGAGTAGTACTTGCTAATAGCTGAGATAGTTGGTTCTACCTATTACCGCCTGTACTTGATGATTGACCTAAGTTAAAGGCCAAAATTTCAAGTGCTAATTTGGCGCAATACAGTTTTTATATCCCTAGTTGTTGTGCCGTACTAAAGTCAGAAAATAAGTTCAGTCAATACACAAAAATAGAGAATGGTGGTAATATAAGAATAAGTCAAGCAACTTTAAAAGTTTTCGGTATCTTCCTTTCAAACTAGAATATTTGATTTTAACCTCCCCTCCCTTCAGTTCTCTTTTAATTCTCTCTTCTGATCAGGGAACTTTCAATACAGTCACGGATATGACTCATTAGGATTGTGCACTTTTACAAACATGTAGCAGAAAGAATTGGAAAAATTAAGGCGTATCAAATAAATAACACTGAATCGCAAGAATGAGGAAAATTTAGAATCAGTGAAAAGTATACTGATCAAGGTTTATAGTCGAGCGTAGAAAACCATTTCCCACAGATGAAGCGTAGCAAGCCACTCGCTGCTCTATCACTATTTCCATAGAAAATGTTCAGACGAACTACATTCCTAGGTACCATAAGATATAACCTTCAAAGCTAAGACCCGTCATGACACTCACATTGTCGCAAACCACCACATCCCCTACGTACTTCATTGGTGAGATGCAAGTTCCTCTCGAGCGGCATCTTCTCACGAACTGCTTCTTTGAGAAACCTACTCCTAAGATGCTTTTCTGTATGTTATTAATTGTATTCTTAAATTTGAACTTACAACAACAACAACAACAACAACAATAATAATAATAATAATAAAGGACAAAAAATAGTAATTACGCCTTAGAGGTCTCCTTGGAATGAGCGCAGCGTATCGCTTTGTTAATGAGTAAGGCAAACATTTGTACCCAAGTACATTGGGATATTTAGCTTCTTGAGACGCAGATCGGATGAGTCATTCATTGACGAGCAGTAGAAGGAGTTATATGTGTTCAAGATAGACCGCTGGCGTAAAATTCGCGGAAAGAATGTGGAGCAGCAGATTAACATCAAGTTTTGTATGAAGATTTATGAACATTAACCCTATTACAAAACAGCTTATAGTAAACATGCTATATTGGCGGTAAAAGGAGAGACAAGAAGATGTACACGATGACGCAAGAAGTGGTCAGCTAAAGACGCAAAATTGAGGATTAACATAGCAGAATTAGTACACATCAGTGGTGAAAACGTGCTACAAATTCTAACAGAAGATTTGGGAATGAGAAAACTTCATCAAAGATAGTGCTTCGAATCTTGCTTGATGAGCAGAAACAATTTTGGTTTCATTTTTATTCTGATCGTTTGAATAATATAGAACTGTTTGACAAGATTATTATCTGTAATGAAACGCCATGGTACTTACATGATAGAAAACTACTCAGATTTCCTCCATATTCCATCGATGAGAAGTAAGTTCCACTCGAACAGCATCTTCCCGCGAATCATTGCTCTGTGGAACCGACTTCCAAGAGGATGTTTCCCTGATCACTACAATCTTAATCTCTTCAAGTCTAGAATTAACCGTTATCTTCTCCTCCTAGCCATATAAACTAAGTCTTAACGTAAACATCTACCTCGAGTTGCATGCACAGGATCAACCATACTGTAAAAAAAACAAAAAACAAAATAAAAAAAAAAAACGTGGCGTTCCCGATTCAAACCTAAAACGAAACGCCAGAACATTCAGTGAAAAACAAAGTATTCACTTGAGCTGAAAACTCGTACATATCTCGCACGCAGTTCAAAATCATGCTTGTGTGTTTCTTTGATCATAAGATGATAGTTTGCTACAAAATCTTAGCAGAAAGAAAAACTATCAATCAATGTTTATTTAGAAGAGCTGAAAGGGCTACGAGAGTCTAGAGAGAAAGGGGCGAAGTCTGGCCCGACAAGGCAATTCTCCAAAATGACAAAAGCTCTTGTGCATTATGCGTTTGGATATCATGAACTCATAACTAAGAAATCAATTATAGATATAAGCTCATCCGACTTATATCCATTTATATATAAAATTCTGTAACTTGCGTTAGTCCGGTTGTTCATCCTTCATACCCTCTAAAATAGTCCCGATTGACCGATCGAAATCAAGTCCAGCCTGTTGCAAAAATAAATTTTCGTACACTAAAATTTGTCCCCTATAATATTCGATCACTTCCAAAATTGAAAAATGCCCTAAAAGAGGAATTATTTAGTGAAACACTTAAAATGTATCCGGAAAGCGTGTTCCAAGAATCTTTCCAGTAACGGCATCCTCATCTAACAAATTGTATAGCTTCATAAGGGGGGTAGTTTAGAAGGTAACAGCATCTAATTGTGACTAAGTAAGCAAACTCACAGGGTTATTCCGGGAATTAAATTGTTAAACTTCGTATATTGATTCTTCTTCTTTAAGTGCTGTGTCCCCTTAGGATGAAGGCGATCATGACGCTCCACAACTTCCTGTCCTTTGTAGCTCTTAAATTTTGTCTTTCTGTGAAACACTTTTCCACCATCTATTTAATCAAGTTCACTCAGAATGTTATGCGTTGTTTTCCTCTGTCCGTTTTACCTTCAATCTATCATGTGAGTATCATATTTTCCAAGCCCTCTTTCCTCATTATGTGCACTAGAAATTTCAACTGCCTCGTCCTGCTAGTAAGTATAAGATTCTTCTTTTTTTCCCATTTTCTTTAAAACTTCGTCTTTTCTCACATGTTCGGTCCATGGTATACTCAGCATCCTTCTGTAGAACCACATTTCTGTTGCTTCGTCTTTTCTTCATCTTTGACGAGATTGTCCAGCACCCGTTGCCACACAGGAGAATATATATCACGTAACAGCTTAGTACACTTTTCCTTGTTTTTAGCGAAGGTTTATATTTTTTAATATTGGTTAAAAGCTTTTATATCATCAGAAAATCATTTAATATGTACTCATATAATTGAAACTAGCAAAGTATAAGGGTTAGCCGATAAACTACTTCCGACAACAAGGCGTCTGATTGGGAGATTGGAGCTTTTGAGAAGCATGGAACCACCTCTTAATTGTTGTTGTTCCCAGGTACACCCCAAAACAAAACATGAAAGTATAAAATACATTTTTCTAAAAAAAGTACCAACAATACCTATTTATTGCAAAATGAACAACAATATATTATATCTGTGGTTGAAGGTAATTGCATTCAAAATATTTAGATTTCGCCATTAAATAACCCATAGAGTTTGATGTGCCGCTAAAGAAAATCAAACAACTAACATGAAAGAACTCTTTCATCACAATTTCTTAAATCAAACAGTATTCCAAAATATAACTTTAACAAAATTAAAACATAAAACACATATATCAATCGCCTCTAGTAATCATGTCCACGCAAACATGTATATACACAAAAGCTGAGTTATTATCTACCATGTACTCAATTGAGAAAGCAGAATAACATGTATCATATTTTTATTATTTCTACGCTCCCACAAAAATTAAATTTCGACATTAAATGGCTGATGAATTGATATACCGTTAAACAAACAAATAAACCAATCAATAATGGTCAGCAGGTGGTTATTATTCTTCGGTCAGTTCGTATGTAATTTACTACAGATTTTATTTTTACAATGATGTTCACCCTGTACAAGGTTAAAGAGCCACTCGAGGTAGTGGGCTACAGAGTAAGAGGCAGTTTATGAGAATATCTGGATAAGATAACGGTTAACCATAAATTTTATCAGGTTAAAAATGCAGTGATCCATGCAGCACCTTCTTAGGATTAGGTTCGTCAAGGAAACAGTTCGTGGGAAGAAACCGCTCGAGTGGAACTTACATCTCACCAATGGAGTACGTAGGAAATGTGGGTAGTTCACTACAATGTGAGCGTCATGGCGGGTCTTAGACTTGAAGGTTATATTTTGTGGTACCTAGGAATGTAGTTCGTCTGAATACTTTTCATGGAAATAATGATAGAGCAGCGAGTGGCTTGCTGCGCTTCATCTGTGGGAAAGGGTTGCACAGTGTAAAATAATTCATCATCCAAAAGGACCTTGAGATGTTGTTTATATGAGTTAGGCATCAGTAAAACTTTCGTTCATCAATACATGTTATTTTTTATGAGCAAGTCTTTTTGTCAGCCATGTACATTGAGTCGAGTCTTAGAGTTAAACCTCGTCAGCATGAGATGCAACACTCAGAGATGCAGTGTAATGTTTTTTAATCGAAAAAGAAAAACAAAAGAAAACATTTTATTTGAGAAGATTACCAGAACTAAACAAATAAAACCGCTTGTCAAGCTTCTACGCCACGAAACTTGTGGCAATTATTAATATTCGGAAGGCCCGAATTTGAAGTTGAAACGCTATAAACATCGGAAAGTTCTGCTTTTGTTTTTTTAAAATGTCTGCAGTGGTCAACCACCAAATTCAGTTTATAGCACATAAAAAGTAAACTTGAAAAATAGCATCTTTTAGTTTGAAATCTTCTTTGGGTGCAAGAAAAGCGCGAAGATTAATAGAAAATGTGAAATCGATAGGACAGTCGACATTCAATGTTATTTTTACAAACTTTATTCACGTTTATGTCCTTTTGTAAAAAATCTGCATATCGGAAAAATGAAAGCATTAATGATAAAAGTAATTTTGACAATCAATATTTGATTAACCATGTGTTTGGAGTCTTGGTTTTTTGGCTGCTGTAGGGAACTCAGATGTTTATAAATGAAGGAACTATGGTGGCTCACAATGAAAAAAAAAGAAGGCTCCCTACCCCCAAAAAACATAACTGGGTATTTTGTTCAATTTGGATGGAATCAAATTATATGACAATACTAGGAATGGTTGCAAAAATGTATTTTCACCATAAATTTGGATCAAATCTTCAAATGGACTCACGGACAAAACATCCACATGATAAAAATGGGCTTGATTGGAATAAACTATAACAGTGTTCGTTTCCACTTAAATTAAACAAGAATTCAGCACGTACCTGAGTACTCTAAACAAAAAGAAGGCCATAATCTTTCAAAAATGGGACCCAAGTATTGATATCAAAGTTATTCTGTTTAAAATTTCAAAATATTTCAAGAAATGTTGCTTGTTCAGCAACAAATTATATCATAGAGGCATTCGTACGCAAAACAAAGGTTACATTCAAAAGTTCGTTTAAAATAAGCTCTATACTAAATATTACAGAGAGCGTGTTTTTTCATAAACAGAACAAAAATTGCCTACAATTTTCTTTTTTAATCAACCATGTAAGACAGTAAATCCACTAAGACACTAGGGATTATTGAGTGTGAATGAACAAGAAAAAAGATAAACATTATTAAGGAATGAGAATAATAAAAGAGTAATCAAAAAGACAGTAGATAACGATTGACATTGCATTTAAATTTTTGAAGATCAAATTTGGTTGGAAAGCATGGAGTTGAAATAGAGTTCCACAAGCAAGAAGTGTGAAAAAAGAAACAGCACAGATTTGATAACAAAGACTTCAGAATTTCGTCGGAATTATCATAACCTTTCAACTTGTGAAGAACATCTGTATGCCAAACCCTGTCAAACGCCTTCGAGATGTCCAAAACAACAGCCAAAGCTTCATTATCTAAAGCTTCATAGACTCTTTCAGCAATAATCTTTAGTATATCAGCAGTTGACTTAGAGAAGTAAAAGACATATTGCTTGTCTGAAAGAAGGTCCTGCGATGTGAAATTCAGAGTTGATTAGGGCTTCTAGTAGTTTTCCAAAAAGTGATAGGTATCTAATAGGCCGACAGTTCGAAGTCAAAAGGTTCACCTTAATTCTTAAAGACTGAAACAACAGATGAGGATTTCCAACAAGTAGGAAAGGAAGAGGCATTTATTGTACGGTTTAGAGAGAACAGGAGTCAGTTCAGGAGATCATTTCTCATTTCAAAGACTATTACAGGGATACCAAAAGGTCCACATGCTAGTGGGAATCCAGATTAGAAATGATAGCGGAAACCATGGATGGAGTTATATGTATATCACTCAACAGTGACTCACTTCTAAATGGAAAGTCACGCAAGGATACTCCAGACGAATCAAGAGTAGATTTCGAAGTGAATTTACGGAAAAAACATTCTACTTTATCAACAGAATATGTTAACACAGCAAATTGAGTGAAGAGAGCGGGAATAGAAAACATACTCTTATTTCATACACTGTTACAGAGCTGTCAGTAGTCACGAGAGCGAAAGCTATTAGTACCTATATATATATATATATATATATATATTAAAACTATATTTTTAGCATATATATATATATATATATATATATATATATCTTAAAACTATATTTTTAGCATATATATATATATATATATATATATCTTAAAACTATATTTTTAGCATATATATATATATATATATATATATATATATATATATATATATATATGCTAAAAATATAGTTTTAAGGTATACTATACTTGGGGGGGGGGTTAAAGTGCTCAATATCAGGGATAGAGCATATGTAAATATAAAACTGTACATTGAAGTCAACACCCAGCGGTGACAGTCTGCCTTGTGCTTAAACGCAATATATATATATATATATATATATATTGCGTTTAAACATTATTGCGTTTCAATGTCCACTTTACATACACTCTATACCTGATATTGAACCCTTTAACCCGTAACTATAGTATACCTTAAAACTATATTTTTAGCTATATATATATATATATATATATATATATATATATATATATATATATATATATATATATATATATATGCAGTATATCTGTATTCAAACATGTTTCATTGAATAATATAGACATATTATGTTTACTTATTTTTTTTAATGATCCTTTACAGTTGTCTAATTAATTTCATGATGTTGAGATGGAATTCATCAAGGTACTTTCGATCTTTTCTAAGATCGTCTTCAGGGGTAGATTACATGCTATTGTAACTGCGATAGAATCTACATTCCGCCATCATAGTATACAGGTTGCGATGGGTAAATTATCGCCATTTTATATATTAATTTTGCGCATGCGCATTCTTTGTTTTTGATTTTGTCGACTGCACAGTATTGTAGGGTCAGTTGGGCACTGTCTGTGAGAGAAAGAGCATCATGAAGCCATTCACTCCGCCAGAAATTTGGAAGCGGCATGCTGTACTGCATGGCATTTCAGAGTGATTTGGTGTCAATATGGGGCCAGTGCAGAGGATGCTGTGACTCTCAAAAGATGTACCAGGAGTGATGAAAAACAAATATCCAGTTAACATCATGGTGTTTGGAGTGATCACTAGTGATGGCCACCTTATGCCTCCATTCATCTTCTCACAAGGCCTCAGACTCAACACGGAGGCAGACCCGATATCTTGCAACAGGACTTTGGTACCATGCCACACAAGCAGAAGAAACCAGTTATGGCTGTCAGACATCTGGCCGCCGAACTCACCAGACTGCAACCTCCTGGATTATTATGTGTGGGGTGCAAGACCAACAAAACTCCTTTAATACCAACGATAAACTAAAGGCAAGAACTATGGCATCATTCACCGACTTAATTAAGGAGACCGTCCAGAAGAGTTGCAGAAGATTCCGAAGTTGTCTTGAGGACGTGATTGAATCCAATGGCAATTTAGTTGAATAAATTTATTATTTAGTATTTCAAGATATTTTGTGCAATTTTGGTAAATATAACTGGTAAAAAAATGAGACGTTAGTGTTATCATTTTTGCGTAATTTAGACGACAATATATCCATTGCACTATATATATATATATATATATATATATATATATATATATATATATATGTAATGTCATCCACAGACAGACTGTTTCGCTGTATCACAGACATCCGGTTGCCTCTAGCTAGGATCGAAACCCGACTGAATTGGTATCGGGCGGATATTCTACCACTAAGCTGTCGGCGCAGGTGGAGGTGGACTTTTAGCGTATTTATTTTTGGAAACACGCCCAGTGACCGACAGTGACTCAATTCGGCTTGCGAAGAGTCTCGCTATATAGCTATAATAGTCACTGTTTACAAACCCATACCTCAGCCCGAGAGTGCTCAACTGGAATTAAATTTAATTCAGGAGCTAATATATATATATATATATATATATATATATATATATATATATATATATGTGTGTGTGTGTGTGTATGTAAAAATATATAGAAAATAGGAAAGAACTCGTTAGGTAAATAATCCAAAGTTCTTTAGTATTTTTGTTATTATTTTTTAAAAATAGTGCTCGATACAAAAGTAGAGCATATTGCGTTGGAATCATATTTTTAAATAATTATATATATATATATATATATATATATATATATATATATATATATATATATATATATATATATATATATATATACACTGATATACCGAGTGATTAAGTATGTTAACACTTTTATGGTATTACCTTTATTAGTAAAGCATGATTTCAACTGTTCAGAATCCCAAATTAAGATCTTCCCCAGGCCGTCTCATCATTAGTCATATTTCTCTGGGTATTGTCACAACTTTATATTGAGGATATATTGCACATTACGTAACATAGTCTCGTTCTTTTAACCTCACCCACAACCAGAAATTACATTGTGACATCTGGAGAACATTCTGACCAAGTCACTGATCCTTTTCATCCAACTCACTTCCTTCCAAATTTCAAGAGAATAAATGCAACAGCATTGTCAGTTGGAGCGACATTCAAGCAGAAATATCCGACATGCCGACTTGTAAGGACAGTTTGTCCTCTGTGCAGTTTTTCATTATGTGGAAGATGCTAAGCCCAGTAACTATGAACTCTTCAAAAAACGTACCCACCTTTTGCACCCGTTGTGGTGACTGCGCATAAGACATTCAGTTTCGAACTGTTTCGTACGTGCCCAGGGACGAATGCGAGGGTTCTCAGTACGCATAAGGCACAAATGTGTTTGTTCTAAATCTTTACTTATATGAAATGTTGCTTCGTTATTAAGTGATCCAAAATGGGAATTTGGTGATCTGCATTTTTTCATTTACAATGAAATGCTGGAAGCATCGACACGAGTAGGTTTCATTGGACGAGATAACATCTGTATGATTTGTATATCATATATCAATTTTCCCAGGTCTTTATTTAAAATTGTCCACATATCTGCCTACGGATGACCAACTTCAATTTGGATATCCTGGTAGATTTCTCGGGGCTGCGTACAAACGCTTCTTTTGCAGCTGCTATGTTTCGTTCTTTATAATAATCAACAACGAAATTCTCTTAAACCTGATAAATCGTCAACCTTAAGGGCGGGTCACGGAGTATTCTGCATATCTGTTTGGAACGTGGGCAGGACATCCATTTATACAGCGAGCTTTCTTCTTTTTGCTTCATGTTGCCTATTTCAAACATCTGCAAAAGCAAAAACAAACAAACAAATAAATAAATAAAAATAAATGAATAGTTAAAAAAGAAAAATAACTTTCAGAAAAAGTAACTTCCAGAGAATTGTCAACATTTTTTTTACTCACTTTGGCAGGATTTCGAGCTAGTATTGATAGCGATAGTGAATGGTTGGAGTTTATTTTAAATTATATCAGTTTTGATTTACCAATAATAATAGAATTATTAGAAATCTTTAAAATCACCATGTATATACTCTTAAGCACCCACAAAAAAAAAGAAAAAAAAGATGGTGGAGCTTTTAGTTTTCTGAGGACATTTTCTGATTCTAAGGACTTCTTGCATTTTCGGATAAGATAATGGTGGTGAATTTACTTTTGATTTTTATATAAATTATACAAGTTAATATTTAATTTTTGTGAGCTTTTTCACATACTAATTAAGTATTATCTTATAGTATTTCTTCACTTAGATTCTAAATTTTGATTCTTTAAATAATTTTCCGATTCCAACTTTTGTGAAAAGCCCCCGTTTATTGTGTACTAAGAAACATTCCACCTACCCTCTCAATTGTTAAGCTTCTACCTGCCATTATATTAGGCTCCTAGAAGTAAATGTATATATATATATATATATATATATATATATATATATATATATGATATAAATTCTTGCATAACTTGTGTTGGAGAAATTTAAGCACTTCACTTTTGGATAGAATTCAATGTTACTGGCATTATGACATGTAAATCTCTATTGCTACATAACTCCTTCTGAGTCACTCTAGCAATGAACATTCATCTGACATAATTATATATTTTATGCTTGCTTAGCATCCTTCTCCAGTATGTATCTTTCTGTGAGATATAGACTTGTGTACTCTTGTCTACTTAATAGAAGTGGGGAAATGTTTAATCTTTTTTTGAGCAATTTTTCCAACTCACCAATCTTATTAATACAGCTCCATTTATAAATTTCACACATTTCCCTAGTAAATTATAATTATTACAGTTGGTTGAATTTGTTAAATGCATAATTGCTGAATAAAATCTTTAAACAAGTTTTATTTTTTTAAGTTTGACGGCAACTTCGTCACACAGATTTCTTACACTTTCAGATAAGATGAATGTGATTTTTATATGAATTTTACAAGTTAATGTTTAATTTTTTGAGCTTTGTTGTATACTAATTAAATTTCACCCGGTTTAATGTCTTACCAGAAGGTGCAAGAAGTACTGAGGATTAGGTTTAGTGTTACGGTAGGGATTATTAAATTCTAAATTTTAGACTGAAATGATCTTCTGCCACCCATATTTATTACAAGCATCCGTTTATTGTATATTGAGTAATATCCCAATCCTCTAATTGTTAATATCCTCTTGTATTAGGCAACTAAGTATACACTGCGTTTCACATTATTGAGGTGACATTTTTTCATCTTCACATTATTGAGGTGACATTTTTTCATTTTCACATTATTGAGGTGACATTTTTTTTTTTTTCATTTGTTTTTCATTTTGTTCAAAAACTAGCAGTTGGAATTTAACGAAATGTTTACAATATAATGGAAATAGGTATATGCGCAGGCTACATAAAATCTGTATTGTTCTGCGCAACAGGAAACAAATGTTAGCCATTTGCAATATTAAGGCGATATAGAAGTGTTCTCGACTATAAACGAGTCTCATTATAATCGTGCAATTATGGGCCAGAGAAATATGTTGTCTGAACTTTACAAAGACAAATCTACATTAAAAAATATCCAAAATAATGGGAAGATATCACCAAACTGTGAAAAGTTTTGTTGCAGGACCGATAAGAGTCAATCGAGGGTTGTTTCCCGGCGTTCTTTATCACGAATGAAACGTGAAGGTGTAAATAATCAAGGACTGACCAGTGGAGCAGTTTTCAGGAACAATGGAGAAGCAACAGTGTCCAGAAGTAAAAAAAGTTCGGGACATCAGTGAGACTAGTGACAAAGCCTCCATTGAAAAAAGTACACATACAAATGGGTTTGAAAATGGGCAAATGAGAACATGAAGGCCGATTTCTCTAAAGTTCTGTTCACAGATGAAATTCGTGTAACACTTGATGGCCCTGATGGTTGGAGAGCAAAGGTTGGGTCGTAAATAGACGAGATTATCATCAATGTTTGACACGCCAACAAGGAGAAGGAGGTATTATGGTTTGGGCTGGTATTATTGGAGGTATCATGGATGGTCGATGGAGAGTGCCTGACGGTACGAAAATAACCACAGATGCTTATATAGCCTTCTTCAAAAAGCATCTGGAATCTTGGCGAAAAAAAGCAAAGAATGACCTTCAGGAGAAACATCGTATTTATGCAAGATAATCCTCTCCTTCGCATTCAAAACTACGGAGTACCTGCAGAAATTAGGCTTCTGTGGACCTCGGAACATGAACTGGACGGTCAATTCTTCAGATTTAACCCTAACTGAAAACTTGTGGAGCACTTTGAAGGGACATGTTTATGAGAATCGACGCCAATTTTGAAGCAAGGATGACTTATGGCAGGAAATAATCAACATATCACGTGAAATTACACCAGAGGAGATCCAGAAATTGACATGTTCAATGGAGCAAAAAAAAAAAAAAAAAAGGAAAAAAAGGAACACATATCTCATATTAACCAAATTCATTATCTTTTTTGAATTCTGTTTACTTTTTATTTCGATTTAATTTAATCTTAGTTATTGTATGAATACACAAAAATCTTTCAATGAAGCAATTAAAGTGTTATTTTCTTTTTTTTACAGGGTTTTTTTCTTACACGTCGCTAATAATTTGACACATTAACAATTTAGGCAAATGACCCTAACTTCTGTTCCTTTTTTTTACAAACTTTTTACAGAGTATATGTATATGCATGTTGTCATAATTCTCTGATAATTTCGTTAAATTCCAACCAGCAGTTTTTGAATAGGATGGAAAAGTGTCATCTCTTTAATAATTTGAAACGCGGTGTGTGTGTGTGTATATATATATATATATATATATATATATATATATATATATATATATATATATATATATATTTATATATATATGATAAAAATATATGTATATCATGAATATATAGTTTTAAGTTATGCTATACATATATATATGTGTATACACACACACACACAC
>OZ010572.1:96283233-96378233 GCA_963932145.1 Acanthosepion lycidas | reverse complement strand
GTCTAGGGGCTCGGCTGATGATGAAGCAGAAAATACTTTCCCTCTCCCCTTCGTCCGAGATGGTCTGTTCTTTCTCTCTTTCTTTCTTTTCCCTCTCCCTTTGTTTAAGGGCTTGGTGAGAATTGGAATTGCTTTCTCTCTCTTCGATATAGCGTCGTTCCGCGTATATCGTCAAAACGGGTCCATCCATTCGACTAGGGGACCAATTCTCCTCACAATTTTGCAAACACATCTTTTAGGTCCATATACTGAGACATTTGTCAAACGTCCGTCCAGCCTGCAGGCTTGGACGAAGAATAACTTTTCCGTTTCACTATTCGTTTCCGTTTTCTTCTTGTCACGTGGTCAATTTTCAAAATACTAACATTTTCCCATTATGGGTGGAATGAGGTCATCGACCTTCTCTCTCATCTTCAGGGTCAGAGAAAGTTTAGTTTAAAGTGTTTCAACTTCTCCCAACTGGAATCTATCCGCGTAAATCATGCTGTCAACACCTTGACCAAAAGAGAAGGAAAGGGGGGGGACACTCTGGTCAATCCTTGTCGCCACTAAGTCTACCTATCTCTTTGGGTTTACTATCTTTACCTTTTCTGCAAGTTCTGGGCTCTTTATTTTAGAATGATTCTAAAATATAAGCAATGGTATATTTTTTGATAACAAATTTAGATAGGGCTTCGTAACAATATATATATATATATATATATATAACCATATATAAAAGAACGAAGAATAAAATTCTAACGCTCAGAACATTAACTTAAAACAGGGCTCAATACAAGAGTAGAGAAAAATGTTTTATTATACAGTTACATTAGAACATGTTACTTACTTACATGTTCTAATGTAACAGTGTATAATATATTATAAACAAAGCATTTACTTAAATATTTGTATCTATAAAGAGAATGTATAAACATAAAAATGTCTTAAAAGAATTGTCGGACTTTGTCCATATCATAACGTGTGACGTCATTTGTTTACATTTGATACGCCATGAGCAGATATGAATGTACGTGTGAGATTCATGGAAGATTAAAATTTAAATACAGTAAATTCGACCTTGCTAGCTGAACGATCCTTCGTGGCCAAATGGGTAAAGGCACGTCAAGCTAAATGACGGTTTCCGTATAGAATACAGGTTCGAATCCTGTCGGAGAACAAATATTTTCTGTGAAATGGTAAATGTTGTTTAATACTGATTATTATAAACAGAGCATTTACTTAAATATTTGTATCTATAAAAAGAATGTATAAACATAAAAATGTCTTAAAATAATTGTCGGACTTTGACCATTTCATAATGTGTATATATACATTCTAAGTCGACATTGAATTTACCCATGTTATTTTCATGCGAACGCTCTACTTTTATTACCACCAACATAGTGCACTATTTTTCACACGCACACACACACGCACACACGCACACACATACACACACACACACACACACACACACACACATATATATATATATATATATATATATATATATATATATATATATATATATATATATATATATATCCTTCCATCAGCAGGACGTTGAATACCTAAGGTGTCTAGAATTGACCAAAAATGAATCAATAAGACTGATATTAGTAGAATGATTAGCATACGGAGAAGGAGTCTGTTCATAAAATAAGACTCTAAACGAACAAAGTCTTTTGCACACCGTGTATTCGATTCGATAATCGAATTTGGAAGATAATAATATCAGGTATGGGGAAAAATATCCAGCGAAAAAGTTTTTCAGGTGTGTTTTTAGTCCCCAGTATTCATAAACCTTTACACACCAAACATTTATTTAATAATGGACGTTAATACACATTCAAACACACACACACACACACACACACACACACATGTATATGTATATACCATATATCTCCACGAAATATAGAAAAGACAAGACCTCAAATCTAGGTAAATGTTCGTGATTTTATATGCCATCTGTAGTATAGAGACGACCGACTGGGTCTCATATAACAAAACTGTAAATGACAATGTTTATCTTGAGCTCTTTGCATCAGATGGTGATGATCATAGTAAATTTGAAGTTTTTTAATCATACATGTGGGTGTCTTATGTTTTTTATTCTGTAATGACAAAATAAGATTGTATGGCGTCTTGTTGTTTAACACCGCAAAAAAATACCGTACAATGTACATTATTGAAAAATAATATTTGCATGTTATACTAAATTTTGTGACAATTCAACATCACAATGATAAGGAATATTAATTAGAAATATAGATTTTATATTATTTAACATGACAAGGAGAAATAGTCCTTGGTGGCAACGCACCCATAAATCGACAAATCAAGAATCAATGATTTCCTTTACGTTACTTGTTACTTGTTCGTGTTGCTCAGCGGAACTTTTGCAAATTGTTGTATAATCGTCTCTTGAATATTGCATTTTAATGTGAAATCAAGAAGTAAAAGTAGTTTTATGATATTTATAACTGTTCTAAAGTATTATAATGTGAATTGGTTTCAGCTGCAAATATTTACATCGGTAGTTAGCATACCGAGACAGTTGTTAGCCGACTGCAATCCAGGGAGCGCATGCATACTAGCCTACTTACCAGTGCCGATATACCACACGATGAAATGTTAGTTTTTGGAATTGCTGTATTAGACGACCCCTTATTTTAATTATTATTTTTGAAGATATAAAGGTTGCCTTATACGCGGAAATATACGGTATATACACTATAGTTCAAAAGTTTGAAGGCACCCCCAGAATTAGCATGGGATAACCTTGACAGAAGATTGAAAAAAAAAAAAAAAAAAAAAAAATGAAAACGAGTTTTTAGAGTCAATGAAAAAAGAATGAAATGAATTATCAAACTTATACTTTGAGAAACTTTTGCAATGAATGCCAAAGTCTAAAGGAGGATATTTTGGCGAAAGCGAAAGCAAAATTTAATCATAATTTTTTTTTTCTTTTTGTCATAATGAAAATTCTAATAAAAAATCATCTTACTTTTTATAACCATGTATAATAATTTTCTCTTATTTGAAGTACAAAACAAGTACTTTTTTAGTCTATTTAAAAAATTACATTTGAACTGTAGTATATATATATATATATATATATATATATATATATATATATATATATATATATATATGCATGTTTCATTAAAAACGACAGACAAGGTACTACGGTTAAGCTTTTTATTTAATTTTTCTTATGTTCGAACAAAAGCTTTCTTTTCTGGACAAAGGGTGTGTAAGAACTGTCCAAATGTTTTATATTTCCGAGCGCTCCATCCATATATATATATATATATATATATATATATATATATATATATATATATATATATATATATATATATATATATATATCTTATAGTAAAGAAAGAAAGAACATTAAGATATATAATCCAGTGTTCTTACTGATATTTTTATTTTTAGAAAACAGTGGTCAATGTAAATTTACAGAGTATAAATATTATAAATCAACTGATTTAAAAATATGGTTTCATCGCTAATCAGGAATTACCACGTTTCAAAAACAGAAACTAAAAACTTCAAATTCAATTATAGAATTAAATCAAAAACATTAGTTCTGTTTCATCTTCAAGCGAAGTTTGGAATAACTTATTTTGAAATTTATAGAGTTTTAAAAGAACATACATTCATAATTTTTGTTTCCAAGGATAGAGAGAACTCCAATGATTTAGACAGGGGCGGTAGCGTGTTCTTTTTTATTATTTTCTGGGAAAGAGCGTGTTATCTAGCGTGATCAACAATTTGAACAAGGCCAGAACGCTCAAACCCTCGGCCACGACGACTTGTGGATTCGTGCTAACACAGCTATAGACGGCCCACAAGAGTTCCGTCTGCCCAATTTCACTCACAAGGCTGGGGTCAACCCGTGGTATGGTTTTCAAGTACTTTCCGAGGTGCCGCACGCTGGGATCGACCTCGATCCAGTCCGATAACATCAGAATATTATATATATATATATATATATATATATATATATATATATATATATATATATATATATATATATATATATATATATATAACTTAGATCACTTTCTTTCTATACGAGACGATGCTGTTTTTCCAATTTTTAGTAATAACATTTATTGAATCAATTATAGAATATAACTTTATATATACAAATCACCTGCCCGCTGACCTTACTACTGATAACATTTTGAAGATAAACCGTCAAAGGGATTTGTCGCCATTAAGCATATTCTCGGAGGTGTCTGATAAATAGGAATAGCTTTATTATCTCCACTCGTTATTATTCCTGCAAGATTTCAATTTGCCATCAGGGCCGCGAAGTAGGTGAGCTTTTGCTAAACTGGAAGTAAATTGTTTGGACGTTCAAGATGACCTGATAATCGAGTTGGAAGAGGAAGTTAAGTCTTGATCCGCCGAAAATGCACTTGATCTATTTGCTCGGGTAATTCTACTCTAGATAGAAAATGAAGCAGCTTTTGTCACAATTTGGCAGGTTCTTCCTCTACTTCATTTGCATTTGTGCATTCAGCACAATCATAAAACCTCCTGCCAGAACTCAGAATAACTCACATGTGAAGGTGGTGAATTAAAACCAATCGTTTGATAATTTGAAAGTGTTCATCTCGCAAGCAATGCCGATTGTTAGCTTTTCGTGTGGCTAGCGACATTTCGTTTCCGCGTACGCCGACTGAGAGAAGAATCAATATTAGAACGCCGGGTTGTATCGACATGGCTAATCAACAATTGTACGTGACAGTTAGGTAAGAACACGAAAATTGGACGCCGAAAAGGATTTTCATAAGTTCTGATAATAGGAAATATTTTCCAAATGTGCAGCTTTAAATTAGGTTGGACAAATGTTAGTATATATTTGGAGATATTCGAAAGCTTTTAGTATATATATATATATATATATATATATATATATATATATATATATATAGTTTATGCAAAACTAGGTAATCCGCATGCATAGACCCAAGGAGGATGATATCCAGAGAGCTCAATGTAAAATCCAGAGCAGATATGTTTGAATAAAAACAGATCACTTTAAGGTTCCATGTAATAAGTTATTTCACCACAACCCCTTTAACAGGGCTCTGGATCATCAGACTTTACTTCCAAAGGTTGAAATGAAAAATGAAAAGAAATTCTCACGTTTTTGATGGACCTCATCAAGCATATGTAAAATTAACAAAGTGTGGAAATAAGGTGGGAGAGAAGATAAGATATGAGTGGATTAGGTGTACCATTTCAATTCCTTATTCTTAACCGCACTGTCTGTCGGCTAGACGTTGCTTAAGCCTAACGTGTCTTGTCTCTAGATATAGATGGGTAAGGGGTGAAAACCGACATTAAAGGAAGAAGCTACAGCAACCCTAATAAATTACATTCCACGAGGACAGGTTTCATTCAAATTCTTAGACGCTGTTAATTCGCGTTACTTTAAAGAGCATATTTAGGAGGTTAAGGTTTGATGTAAATCTAAATGTCTAAACAATCTACGAAGAATTTAATTTGAAGTTCGTTGGAGTTTTGGGTATTTTCTATGAAACAGTCGATTAGAAAAACTCATAGACAGTACATTGAAAGAGTAATCCATTTTATATTTAGTAATCTTTTTTTTCCTAAACTTTTGTCTTATTGAATGTTAAGTTGACATCTATTCCTTTTGATTTTTGTTCATTAAATAAAATCGTGGTTGTTTTTAGGTACCCAATTATCAACGGTTATTCCAATTTAAATAATTTTATCATCAATAATGGGGTAGTATATTTCAATTTGATTTAAATTACCAATTTAAACTTTAACTCCGTGCTATTTAAAACTCACCTCCAATTTGAGAATATTAGAGGAGAGTTGGATAAAATGTCACTAGGAGAAAATTAGGTCCTTCTTTTACAATCTTTTATATATCCATACTCATATAGACTTCTACACATGTCCTAAACCCCTATCCATATCTACATACCTATGTCTCACTATATACCTATGAGTTCTTATATACACCTGCACACACATCCACACCAAAGAACATATGTATATTCCCATATTTACACATATACACCTGCAGAGAAACACATACCCACATATTTACATACATATCTCCACATGCACTTATACTTAACTTACGTATATACATATATATATACATAAACTCACCTGCTTATCCATATACATCCATGTACATACGCACATATACATTTACACACATATATGTATACACATATACACATACACACACACATATCTATGCATACATACATACACACATACATATACCTACACATACATGCATATACATACATAATATGCAGCATATCTACATACACATATATGTGTTAATCTGCACGTACACATATATACACACGTACATGTTTCTATCCTCATGTCCACCCATACACCCACTTATGCCTGCATTCTAAGACTATATCAGTATTTAATTACATTATGGATACCCAAATCGTATAATTATCCATATTTTTACACATATATTACCCTCTCTCTCATATCTATGGCAAAACATATAGGTACCCATCTAATTGTACACCTCCACACTCACATACCCCCCCCCCCCCAAAAAAAAAAACCTGGTATGCCTCTTTTTTCATATAAAAACATATACATGTACATATCAACAAGTGCATCAGTGTTCAAGTACATTACCATAGTTGTATACATATAGTCATGTGTTGGCGCTCATGCGTGCATAGTAATCTTTCTAAAAACGAAGGGAACAAAAATCATTCAATATTGTTCTTCCTGTATAATTATTTCTCAATGTATTTGCTTAGTTTTAGGTTGTTTTTGTGCCGGCATTTAAGAACTAGTTCATTGTGTCTATTTAGTAATATGTCTGGATCTTTATGTTTGATTATGAAGATTTTCTCCTTTATGCATAAGCTGCATCTGTCTCTGAAGTTTTTTTGAGTTCTGGCTCTTGATATTATTTTCCACTTTATTTGTGGGGTTAGGTCACTCCCTAACAAATCCCAATAATGTTTTGATAGTGCCGTTTGGTTCTTTTTACACTTATTTTTGGAGGACTGGCGATGGTTGTATAGTCGGTGCTTCCAATTTCCCGCCGATATTCCTAAGTATATCTTTTTCTCCTCAACCTTTTCTTTGGGGAAAATTGTTGCTACATATATTGTGTTCTCTGCCATGCATATTCCTTCAACTGGGCACTCTGATCCTGTCCTGCAGTTGCATGTTGATTTTTCCATTCGGGTTGTATCCTGATTTTGTCTTAGATTATCATGAAGGTCTCTCAAGATTTTACTATTGTGTGAGCTAATAATTCTTTCCATATTATCCATGCAAGAATAGCTAATCTTTAGATTCATCTTGTTGAATATCTTTTTTAGAGATGCATTTTTGCTAAAGTGTTTTTCTATCAGTTTTATGAAGTATTTATCTATATTAATATTGGAGAGGTTACAAAAAGGTGGGTTGAACCATATAATTTTCCTTTTGCTACTTTTGGGTTTAGTGGGTTTTTTATTTACTGACTTATCTATGTAATTTAGTGTCTGTTTAAAGTTACTTTTTAATAGGGCTTTATTGTATTCCGATTTATTCTGGTTAAAAATGGTTTTACTGGAGGAGAGTTCATTTATTCTTGCATTTACTCTATTTGGAATTTGTTTAATTATTGATTTCGGGTGATTGGAGTGGATACTTATATATATGGGTGATTGGTTTACCTTTTGGAAGGGTTTATAAGTGTCATTGTTCAGATTGAATGTAACGTCTAGGAAGTTTACTATTTTTAAGTTGGAAGAAATCTCGATTTTAAACCCTAGAAATTTGAAGGCCCTAATTATTTTCTTTTGTAGTTGGGATGTTAACGGACCATTGGTATCAGGTACAGCAACTAACCCGTCATCTCTGTATAGTCCTATATTTTTTGAGGGTCAAGGAATCTACTTAGGATATCTAAAATGTATATACCTATTAGGTCAGCTATTTGAGCTGAATCAAATGATCCCATTGGGACATTGAAGTTGTCTCTGTCTTTATTAATCCAAGTAGTGTTGTTAAGTTTTAGTATGGACTGTCTAGAGTCCATTATGATTTTTATTTCTTCGTCAGTAATGTCAGTGTGGATTTTGGCAAAACTTTATTCTTTAGAGATTGAGGGGTAGAAATCGATAATATCAAGTTGTATGAAAGTAGTTTTATTTTTATGCTTTATTTTTTGGAACCAGTTAATCGTGTCCGATGAATCTTTCCAAAGGTTTAACGGGTATTTTGTTAATATAGATGCGTTTACTCTTTTTAGGATGTTTTTAGAAATTATTCCTAACTCTGATTTGGAGGGATTTATTAGTCTGGACTTTAGATTATTCTGAAAGTTAGCTTTATGGTCTTTAAAAAGTAGGTAGGCGTCTTTTAGATGAGTTTTACCCATTCTATCAGCAATATTATATTTAAATGAACCATAAACTTTATTCTGAATCAGATGGTTGTATTCTGAGGGATTAATTTTGTAGATATTTTTAGATTTCTCAGCTCTGATCCATAGTTTTTTTGAATTTTTGATATTTGTAACGTCTTGTTTAAGTTTAGGTTGGAATGGGTTGCATTTCTTCTGGAAGGATATTTTCTTGATTAACTCAATTAAATCTTGTCCAAAAGGTTCTAATAATTTATTGTTTGGTGGAGCGTTTTGAGATTTAAAGTAAAAGGCTTCATTAAGCTTAGTGGGTTTGTTATGGGGATTAAGATAGAAGTGAATCTTCCACCTCATTCTTTTGATGACGTCAATGATTTTTTTCCGTCAAAGACATGGTGAAGGACTCAATGGTGGGGTAAGGAATGTTCTTGAGTGAGTAATCCGGTGTAAATTTATCCATTTTAGGTTGGAAGTTTGGATCCTTATGGTAATCCAATGGGAGGTAATCCAACCGAGAGCTCAACTTATTTTATATATATATATATATATAAGAAGAAGAAGACTTTAATTATCCATTGCGTTTATATTTTTTATTTCGTGATCATAAAATATAAACGAAATGGATAATTAAAGTCTCCATTTTCTTATTATAATTATAACGGTCTGTAGTCTACAGTGAGCTTTCGATGGATTTATACCCTCCTTGGAATTATTATGCCTTCCAGTCATAAACTGGTAAAACACACACACACACACATATATGTGTGTGGGGGGGGCGTGTTTGCATTGTTTAGAATATGCTGTATTATGGGGTAAGTGTGCTCAATATCGAGAATAGAGCGTGTCGAGCGTGTCTATCTATCTATCTATCTATCTCTCTCTCTCTCTCTATATATATATATTTATCGATATGTGTGTGCGTGTGTGTGGGAGTGATGTGGAATATACGAATTCTGTCTCTATAAAAATATATAAAGGATTTTAAACTAGAAGATTATTTTCACATGCACCCAAATACACAAACACGCACAAATATTATATATATATATATATATATATATATATATATATATATATGTGTGTGTGTGTGTGTGTGTGTGTGTGTGTGTGTGTGTGTGAAAATATATAGAAAATAGGAAAGAACTGGTTAGGTAAATAATCCAAAGATCTTTAGTATTTTTGTTATTATTTTAAAAAAATATTGCTCGATACAAAAGTAGAGCATAAATATAATTATTTATTTAAAGGCGTGTTGAAATCATATTTTGAAATAAATAATTATATATATATATATATATATATATATATATATAAGGAGATGGAAACACCACTTCTCCCCACCTCCGGATATGGGTAAATGGCAGGAGAGATTTGGGTGACAACCAGTGTGGAAGTAAGACAACTCTGAATTCAAAGCCTATAAGTATGGGTTAAATAGACTCACCAAGTGACAATTAGCTAAACGTGGTGAGTACGGCTACACCGCTGAAAAGACTGTCAGTCAGGGAGGGGTCCTCCAAGTAGTGTGAAGGTTCTGGATGTGCGTCTGGATCTGAATCTGTCTAATGAGCTTTGGTACCTTATATATATATATATATATATATATATATATATATATATATATATATATACAGTTTTATTTTTTATTTTGAATAGATCTTTTTTACGTTTGAATTGACATATTTAACCACGTTCTGAATAAATTTTAAAATATTTTTTGAATGTTCTTAGTGAACCACTATTTTTAATATAAATTATAACAGGTTCTTAATTTGAATACATATCTTAACCAAGGAAGGATCCAGACAAATTTTCGAATTTACACTTAAATTTTTTTTTCAAATGTATTCTCAATTGCCAATTTCATGTAACGATTTATGTCTACAATCCTCATGTTAAATTAGGTACCCACCGTGGTGGGTGTTAATACAACTGAGACGACACACCATTTCCTTTTCCCCACTTCCTACATGATGATAACTTAACATCTTTCTTTCCCCGACTTTCTCCATATGAAATCACTATTCTTTATTTTTAAACTTAGAGTAAATTTTTCTATTTTCATTTGGTTTACAGGTCTGAAGATTTGAAGCCGTGTTTTATCGACTTCAATGAAATAAAATATCACCTATGTTTTTTTAAGTGCTCGTGTGTCATAATATAATAATTATATATATATATATATATATATATATATATATATATATATATATATATATAAATGAGAAAGATGGAGGGAGGGAGGAGTAGGAAGGGGGAGAAATAGACAGAGCAGAGCAGAATGACATGGTTCCTTTTTCTCTCTTTATTCGAACACAATCCAACGCTTCACTTTATAATAAACAAACTTTTTATTTTTATTTTATTTTATTTTTTTTTCAGGTCAACATACAACATAGAATTCCGAGTTTTCCTTCTAGACTGTTTGTCAAGCATGGTCGGTCTGTTAATTAATCGATAGATGGCAGTGAGAAGAAAACGCATACATTTCTCAATGACAGGTTATCTCTTATATGTCAATTCAAGTCTGTTTATAGTAACATCATCGGCTTACAAGTTATTACAAGTCTAGTGGATAAAAATGTCTTCATGCAAAGTAGATATATATTCCTCTCTGGAGAGAACGTATCGAGAAAATTGTTCGAAAATAATTTTTCGAAAACAATTATTCGAAAAAACATTTATTCAAATTGTAAATTGTTTGAATGATAATTATTCGAAATATTCATGTTTGAAATACGTATGTGGTCTTGCTTTGAGAGAGTCAATGCTGATCTAAGTAAAATAACACCCTTGAAGAATAGCATAGGGCATTTTTTGCAGCAAGTGTCATCCCATCATACCACAATATGGAAATTCTTAGACAATCTTAAAAGAGAAAAGAACTTGCAAGAAATTCATATTCCAAAAGTAAGAGCAAGTTGCCAAAATATCAAGAGCACCAAGAAATACCGCGACGTAAATGGAAAACTTAAAAAACTTAGTGGCATCCTTTAACGAGTATTCTTTCGTAGTTGACTATTTGCGTGCAGATAACTTATGCTTATAAGGATTTTTCTTACTAAATTGTTTTTAACGATATTTGTATGTCGAATACTTATCATTTGAGTATTTCCTCTTTTAATTTTTATATTTTTCTTGCAATCAAGAATTTTGCATTTTTAATAAATATCATTTAGTATAATTGTCATTTCGATTAATTTTCAGTCAATTTACAATTCGAATAAATGTTTTTGAACAATTATTTTTGAACAATGTTCACATAATCCTTGAGAATCGAATTCTTTAGTAAGAAGTACATATCTGCATCAAGCACAAACGCATATGTATGCTGTAAGTGTGTGTGCATAACAGTTGGCCTTTCGTGGTGAAGCAGTGCTAAGTAATTATATACATTGCCAATTAACGGTATTGGATAGCAACTTCTCCGAAGAGAATTAAATGCCAGTGCGAAACCATAATAGTTTTTTTTTTTTGAGAAATAATAATCTATACTATAAAAGAAGTTCTGATTCTTTGTCCGTTACACACACTGATTTTATTGGATTTTCCGGAAAATAGTCGGTAATAAGCAGGATTATTTTTAATTTTTTATTTTGTTGAAATAGTTTGAGTTACGTCATTGCATTTAAATATACATTCATGTACAAGCAAATGTACATACACACACTTTAAATGGACGGTTGTATCGCGTGGGCTAATTTGAGGGCTAAATTGAAGCAGTTGACTACAGAGTGGAATTAAAAGAGAAGAAAAAAGATCTGGGGAGATTGTGAAATATGAAGGAAGGGAGGAGTTATAATTCTCATTACTTTGGGATTTGAAATAATCCGAATGATCCTTTCAATTCCAAAGATCCTTTAAAAAAAGTTGAATTAAATGGAAATACGAGTCATGATCTTCCCGAAAATATTGTTAAAATAGACAAAATAATGAAAAAAAAAAAATGTAGAAAAGACTTGACCTTATATTTCACAGTATTTTACGCTTTTTTTCATGGACAACTTCTGGTTTGCGTGTATACACTACTACTACTGCTGCTACTACTACTACTACTACTGCTACTACTACTACTACTACTACTACTAGTTTTAACACGTAAAAATTTCATGATTTTTCTATTTTAATATAGAGATGAATCTTAATTCTTAAGTTAATGATTGAGTAAATTCAAAGCGAGTTCTTCGACAATAAAATATCCGTAGAATTCTCATAAAGCATTCTTAAATATTTAAGCTTAACAACTTTAACAAAATATTAGGTTGGTGCAAAAATAATGTCGTTTTCTCACATAGTAACATACTTGAGAAAACGACATTATTTTTTCACCAACCTAATATTACAATAACGATCATAAATATAAATGCTGATCGATATTTTAAGAAGTGAATACAGATGAAAAGATTTGGAATTGACAACTTTTTCCATTTCACTGAAACAACCGTTAAACATTTTCTTTCATTTTATTACTTAAAGTAGTGTTCTTTCTCATCTTTCCACGCGAGCAAAACGGAATAGTCCATTATTTATGAGGTATTGGCAGAGCATAACGGCCGTGTAAAATAAGGAATGGAAAATCAAGCTCAATTATAATAAGATTACTATTATTATTATTATTATTATTATTATTATTATTATTATTATTATTATTATTATTATTGTTATCCTTTGCTTTCTGTTCAGTACAATCGCTTACTGGATGATGACGAGAGGTAGAAGAAATTGCAAGGGAGTAAATATAGGCATTTAGTTTGTGCAAATTCTGGTAATTATTTATCTCGTCTCTCCACCGAGTCGTGATGTGATACAACGTCAGGTTTAATGTGGGGAACCCGAGCGCGTACACCCGGGCCAGGGCACAAAATTACCCAGTCCTCTCAAACGTCGGTTGCGCTGTCATGGGTATGACTACCGATTCTCCCTCTCTAGTGCAATGAGTGCTTACATCCGCAGGCAGCTCTTTCACGGGATAGGTCACCTCTCAGTATGTTTTCCCCAGTTGCAGCTCAGTCCACGGACAAAGACACAAATGAGCCGCACTCTGCCCGAAGACAGAGACGCAACTGACAGATGATAACCCTACCCGGCATGTGACAGGTAAGTATTCTGGTAAGTGTTATTTAACATGTCCATTGTTTATATTTTCTTTATATCTATAATATTCTATTGAGAGAGGATTAGTGGCACACTATCATCTCTTGTATAAACGGACTGTTATATTTTTTTAACTTCATTCTCTTGACCATTATATTTAGTTTGATTTATTGAGTTCATATAAGGAAAATTCAAAGTTGAAACGGACAATAATTCAATATTCTTAGAAAGAGCAGAAGAAAAAGAAAAAATAAGATAATTTGTTCTTAGTTTTCAATGCTAATTAATTTAATTGCGTGCGTCGTATATAAATTTGAATGCATTAGCTAATGTAATCTAAGTTGTCATACATAAGACAAAGTTCTCAACGAACTTTATAGTGAGGCGATTCTGAAAGAATTAGAAGTTCTACCAGGATTCATTATTGGCGGTCAGACTCATAAAGACATAAGGTATGCAGATGACACAGTGTTGCAGACACAGAAAGGAAACTACAGGTCATAAAAGAAAGTGAAAACAAAGAAGTCAACATTAATTATAAGAAGATAGAATGCATGGTTGTCAGTAAAAGGAACGAAGAAGAGACACCAGAATCAAGCAATACGAAAATAGTTTTAGCAGCGGAGGGAAAATGTGACGCCGAAATCCGAAGGTACATTGGTATAGCGAAACATACCTTCCAAAAGCTAAGCAAAGTATTAAGAAACGGCAAAATTTCTTTAGAAACAAAGAAAAGTGTACTGGCATGTTATGTAATATCGGCTCTCCAATATGGCTGTGAATTTTAAACAAACTCCTCACAAAGAAGAGACTTAGCTCAACAGCAATGTGGCTCTACAGAAGGATGCTGAGAATCTCATGGGCTAAGCATGTGTGTAACGAAGAAGTTCTAGGGAACATGAAAGTAAAAAGGAAGTTCTAAGGAAGATGGAAGTAAAAAGGGCATTTGTACTTAGAATCAGAAAAAGACAATTTGAAATTTGTAGGGCACATAATGAAGAAATAGGGCTCGGTGAATTTGACACTCAGAGGGTATCACACGTCTCATCATTTTACAGTTGAAATTGCTAGATATAACCGTAAATTCTTCTTATCGTTTGTGGAATGCTCTTCTGGTTACTTACTTTCCAGTCAAATTTGATCTTCAAAAATTTAAATTTAACCGTTATCTTTTGTCTTCGTAATGTTCTTTTATCATTCACTCTTCTTAGTAATGTTTTTCTTTTTCTCATATTCTTTCACACTTGCGCCTTAGTGGCTTTATTGCCTTGCTTGTGGCGGAAGGATTATAAAACGTAATGAAGGCAAGAGAGACAGGGGAAAGCATGAATAGACGACAAACAGCTTGTGCAAATGGTTGACAAAAGTTCGGAGAGATATCGAAGAGACAAAACTTACTAAGGGCTACAAAAGACAGGAAGTTGTGGAGAAACATGTTTCCCGAGCTTCTGAAGACACGGCACATAGACAAAGAACTGTAAAGTAGTCAAAAATGTAATTTTGATTGTTTTATTAGCATTGACCTATTGGAGAAATCATACAGATTGGCTATTAAAGAGTTATGTGGGATTGCTGAAAGAGAACTTATTCAAATAAATAAGTTAAGTCATATATGACATTCTTGAGGATGTAAACGTATTATTATATCCTTTTATCGTGCAAACGACAATCCTCTATTTTTACTTTTTTTTTTTTTTAAGAATTTTGAATTACAATGAAACCTCGATTCTAGAAGGTCTCATATGTCGAAAAAATCGGTTTTCGAACAAAGTACTCGAGATGAAAATGCCTCGGTTATAAAACCGAATTTCGGTTCTCGAAAAACATTGCCGAATCGACTTAACACGAACAGAATCATTTCTTAGTCGATCGCCGTGTTGTATACATTAGTGTGTTGTGTTGTGCTGTGCTTTTCTTTTCCAATTTTATTGTACAGTGCCTGTCTTTTTCTCTTCATTAGTCATCAGTCATGGCTCCAAAGAAAGCTAGCAGTGATTTTGGTAAAGGAAAAAGAAAAATTAAGAGAAAAACAATTGATGATAATATTGTCTCTTGCTACTCAGTTTCATATGGCAAAATCAGCGCTCTATACTATTCTTATAAATAAAGAGACGATCATGACTTGCCTTCCTTTTTACAGACAATAACATCTCTTCCCTTCCCCTTCCACTAACGACATCAACTCTCCTACATATGCAGGTACGGTAAAAAGTGTTCATCTATATTTTATCTGTTTAGTAGTATTGTTTTTTATTGTTTTTTTTTCTTAATTTAATGATTTTCAGTAGTTTTGTGTATAAACTTGTACACAAAGTACTGTTGTTAAGGTTTAAATAAGCAGTCATCTTTGAACCAATAACGGATTAATCTATTTTACATTGATGCTTATTGGAAAAATAATTTCGGTTTACGAACATTTCGGGTTACGAACATTTCGGTTTACGAACATTTCGGGTTACGAACGGGCTTCAGGAATGAATTAAATTCGTGAACCAATGTTCCACTGTATTGTATTATACAAGTTTATTTATTTTCCTGATATTCTTTAACAGATATATTTTTCTGATGTTTCTGCTATACCGATGAGAAGACATTTTTGTTTATAGTCTAATATTATTATAATTATTATTATTAATATATTTTTTATATCTTTTGGAATCCTCTCCGACTCTTAGATGCATTTACCGTGTGATAATGGTTATATTCCAGCTCCTACCGGCAGCTTAGAAACGCATGATTTTCCTCAGCACATAGGCTGTTCCAATATGCAGTGCCACATTCGCTCTCGCAATGATGCCAAGAATCCCCAAGACTTCTTAACTGGCAGAAAGACTGCTGGAAATAGTCCCGTGTATGCCAACCACAGAGGAACAATTTGCCCTGTTGTTAATACATTTATCTCAATTTTCCCTGTCTTGTCTTGGTACCTCTTCATGTTCGCATGTTCCACCTTCACTATGTTTTTATTCCAAGACATCGCAACGTTAATCAGAAGCCATTCATGGTTAATTTTGTGCCCAATTGTGATGTCAGGGTGATAACTCTCCAAGCGCATGTCAATCAAATTATTCGTATCCCACATAATGTTCGCTTATAGGAATTAAATCCTATATAAATTTTTCAAGCAATAAAATCCCATCAGAAGATTTGTTGGATAAATAATCATTACTAGGGCAAATTCTGCCAAAATACTTGCGGACGTAGTTGTAAACAAACTACGTGTAAGTTTTAGACCATTTAGAAAGTAGCAATAATAGCTCATTTCACCGCTTCCGTAATTTCGAGGAAAAGATTTTAGTAAACCAGTGTGAAATTATTTTCTAATCTATGAAAACTTTTAAAACTTTAAAACTTTTTTATTTTAAAGTTCGCACCTCCATGTGAAATTATATTTTGAATCCACTAACGGATATAAAAATAGAAGCACATTTCTTCTCGAGGCTCAAAACAGGGAGGCCAGTTTAATCTACACGTGCATACACACACACGCGCGCACCCCCACACACGCACTTATACACACATACACAATGGATGAGAGATCCAACGACGCCGATTAAGGCCTTTCCCACACGCACAATAGAAGAGATTAACCAGCAACCGCCTACTAAGCCTTTTTCTACGAACTCACAGACACTAAGTCTATCCATGTTGCACTACGAATAATTAATTACTTGATAAAACAAAGTTCACTGCAAGAGAAATTGCATTTTATTGCTGTTGTATATTTCTGAAAAGAATATATAAATATTATTTCAACCGACATTTTGCTTGTACTTTTTCTTCAGTGAATAACCTTTTTTATGTTTCATTTAAAAGATGTATTGCTGTTGTTAAATTTTTGGAATCCCGACACTCAGATAGCAACAAAACCTGGGTAGACGGACACCAAACGACTTGTATATTATTATTAGTAGTAGTAGCATTAGTAGTAATAGCAGTAGTAGTGGTAATAATATATTTTGTGCATGACTGCAGCAAATTATTGGTTGTTTTTGCTCAGGATCGAATGAGAATGCTTTCAACGATATACAGTCCGCGTGTTTGAATAGACAGGAATATAAACAAATTCCGTAAAAAAGAACGTGACGGATTCGAACAGTCGTAAAGTAATGGCGGTGTTGTTGTCAATAACAAATCTTTCAATGATAAAAAAAAAATCTCCTCGAATTCTGCCATTTATAGTCTCCATAACCAATCAAATTCGTGAATGAATTTCAGTGAAGCAGGACGATATTGTTGTCACTGCATACCCTTGCCATAAGCGCCTGACATTTGATACTTGCGAGGCTGTGTTAGAAAGCGGTCAACTTGATGAAAACGAACCATTCAGTGGTAAACAATATGACATTTCAAATGTCACATTCAGGTGTTATTTTACTCACACTTACTGTTGTTGACACAGAACAAATGCGTACAGATACAAATCCACACGATCAAGATATACACAATCACTACGTACATTTTATGCATGTGGGTTACGCTCAATTGAAGTCTTATTGCTTTTGTATATTTAGTCACCTTTGACAACACAATACAATCTATAAAGTAGTTGTCGACAGTAAGAGGTTGGCATTAAATTAACTCTCCAATCATAACGGAATATATTCACATCGACACAATAGTTATCGATTTTATATCATCGCATTAATGAAAAAATAATAGAAAGGTCAACATATAGCAATATTATGTGAATCAATCAGGTGTGAATTTATATCAAGTGGTTGCAAAATTGCGCTGCCGATTGGCAAGAGATGCTTCATCTGCGGAGATGTCGATTATGGAAAAGGGAGTAGCGTTGTCTTCTCTTTGTAAATGAGTCATTTTTTTTATTATGAATTAAGTTGCATAACAGATATGAGAAAATCATTTAGATCTAATGAAATAAAAAATAAATAATATACTAAATATTGCCAATGCAATTTACATTGTCAAATGAATTTACTATTCCTTGGGGAAATGGTTCTGTTGCGCATCGATTTATATTGCTAGATATCTTTCGATTTTTATTGACATCATCATTCTAAGCTTTTATATTTCTACTACTACTACTACTACTACTACTACTACTACTACTACTATCATTCATTTGATTGTTCCCAGAAAATATGAGTTTATGACAACTTTCTGACCCCCTCTTAATATTTTCTCAGAACTCAATTAAATACAATATCAATTTTCTATCGTTTAATCTGAATTCCAATACTTTTGGTCCGGTTCCAAGTGCGCTTGCTACGATGGGCACTACCCTAACCATTACATTTCACGTCAGTTTCAGCTGTCGGGAAATTTTCTGTATTTTTTAAAATTTTACATTGTCATTTACATTGACTTTGTGGTTCTCTGACACACCTATTGCTAAGATTTTTTTTTATTTGCGATCAACAGGTTCGTTATTTTCACCTGGATGAATTTATCGGTCTGGGTGTTGAAATCTTAAAGTATTTTGTGATTTATATTTTCTAGAACAGTCCCGGATTTTTACCGATAACAACATGGTGTATATGACGCGATTCTTGGAGAACTGGCATCTTTCATAGTGTTTCTTAAGATTAGATTTGGTGCTATCAAAGCCATGATATATAATATTGGTAATATGAGGTCTCTCTAAAAAATTCCTTTTTTTTTTTATACTTGTGATAAAGATTCTCATCCATTGGTTAGGTTCATCTTCCAATTTTCATAGATTCAGCTATGAATCTCGCCATTAATTTTAAATAACTTGAGGCTTTCAAATTATAAGTAATCATGTTGGATGTATTTCTGTCGTCAATCCATCCTGTTGCAGCATTTTTCCTTCTTGATTTTACTTCTTGCAGGATTATATAGTCAATGATTTGATCCTTTAGTTCTAATATTTTGCTATATCCAGTTAAAATAAGCAAAAGTTTTATTGTTCTGTTACTGTTTTCATGTTTTCTCTCCTGTATCATTTCTGTTCTTTCGATAATCTGCTTATCCATCGATTCATGTATTTCTAATATTTTATCTAGTTAATTTTTACGACATCACTGGTAATCATATGACCGACTTATGTTTCTTTTTCGATGTCTTTTTGCGGGTGAGTATTCGCTCGTTTCTCGTTTTATTATTCTTTATGATATTTTGAGTTACTAGAAAAGTCATGTAGCACTGTGAACTTTTTGAACGACTCTCCATTGTTCCCATCTCACTTTGGTGCTTTCCAATTGGCTTTTGTTCATTGTGCGCTTTTGTTAGGGTACAAGTATCTACCTCCATATATTTTCTTTCTATCTTCTGAAGTTCTATCTTCAAATTCGTTATTCATTCTGGTGCTACATTGTGTTTCTTTTAACAGACCCCATGTTTCATTTCGAAACTTGCATCTGTAGCGTCTTCTTTCTCCGTTTATGTCTTTGTAAAATTTATTTTCGTAGTTTTGGACAGTACACGTTTGCGTATATATTACGGTAATGTTCACCGGGTACAAGGCCCAGGGGCCGCTCGAGGTAGAGAGTTACGTTAAGGGGTAGTTTATATGGATAAGAATGGAATATAACGGTTAAATCTTGACTTGAACAGGTTAAGATTGTAGTGATTGGGAAAACATCCTCTTAGGAGTCTGTTCCACAGGGCAGTAATTCGCCTATAGAAGCTGTTTGTATCGAACTTACTTCTCGACGGTGGAATACGGGGGGAATGTGGGTGATTTGCTACTGTGTGGCAGGTGGTAGCGGTGAAGGTTATGTAGTTCATCCGACCATTTTTCATAGAAATAGAGCAGTGAGAGACTCGCCACCTTCCACCTCTGTGTGTGTGTTTGAGAGAGAGAGAGAGAGAGAGAGAGAGAGAGAGTGAGAGAGAGAGAGAGGTTGTAGGGTGGAAAATAATTTTACAACGGAGACGCTTTTGAACACTATCAAAACTGGAAAGTGAGGGCTGGGTAGCTCCTGCGGAAATATGGCAACAGTTTCTCCGTTTTCGGCTTGATCTGGCTCAAGTGGGTAATTTTGTAACTCTTTCATATTGCGTTTTTAGCCAATCTATTTTTGGTATATATTTATTTCACTGCTGCTGATATTCTATTCTGCCTTACTTGTTATCTGTCCCATAGTTTGTCTTGTGATCCATTGTATCTCGGCATCTTTGTAGTTTTCAGATTTGTCTTTCTAATTTTATTTCTCTAAACGATGTCTTGTTAATGCTGGTTGAGGTTTATTTCAGTACTATAATCATTTTGTTTACTGTTTTTGTCCTTTCATATATGAGGTGGTTGTGTTCCGTTATCTCTTTATTTCTTATATATTGTAACTTCCCCCCATTGACAGGGATCACTTTTACGTTTTCTCTGATAGACAGTGCGGATTTCTTCTTTTCCTGCATCGATCTCTTTTTACATTTCCCTGGTCAGGATGACTGTCTCTATATCTTGTCCCTGGTGTGTTACTTGAGTTATGTTATATTTTTTCGCTTTTTACTTATTGTTTACAGGATTTATGTTTCGAATTTCACCGTTGGCAGACAATCATTGTAAACAAAAATCATTGTCAGATATAATGATTTAATGCATAAGTTTACTGACTTGATATGAATTTCATTTTTTTTTTCGATTTCACTCCAAAGAAAGCAGTAAAACCACTAAGACACAAGGGGTTTTACTGGATGGGGAAGAATTAGAAAACAGAAACATTACCAAGGAGCAACCAGGAAGACAGTCGAAAGCAACTAAAATTTCATTTAAATGTTTGAAGATTAAAATTTGCTGGAAAGCATGGAACAGGAAGACAGTTCCATAATCGACAAGTACGAGAAAAGAAACTGTTAGCATAGAACTTTACATTTAACGGTTACATTTAGCCAAGTCATCTGTAGATTGGTGAGACTTCGTCGCCAGTTTAGTACATGCGCTTAAATACATACAATTGTCATAGAGGGTATTTATGGAAAAGGCACAGGGAGGAAAATTTACGGCTGATGGTTAGTATTAGCTATGATGATTGAAGGCCGACAGATGTCTCTCAGATTATTAATAGAGGACATTCTAGTTTTGGATGCGTTAAAATTATTAAGGTATCCTTTGCCACAGTTAACTACAGACTCAGGTCGTTTTTGACATCAGCCCCCACCCACCAAATTACAATTTTCTAACAAGATATTCTAATTGTAATCTATTTTAAGGAGTATCTAGTAGCAAAGACGGACATTTCATGATAATAATACACCTCACCACACACACACACACATATATATATAGATAGATAGATAGATATGTATGTATGTATGTATGTATGTATACACACACACACGCAAACATATATATATATATATATATATATATATATATATATATATATATATATATATACATTAAGAAATGGACAAAGTCCGACAATTTATTTATTCAAGACATTTTTATAAAAAGAACGTTAAACATAAAAATGTCTTTAATATATATATATATATTCTAAATTAATAGACTTAAAATATGGTTTTCGCTACACAGTTCCAACCATGTTTCAAAAATGTAAGCTAAAAGCCCCGAATTTAATTTTGTAATTAAATTAAAGACATTAGTTCCATTTCATCCTCAAGCGAATTTTTTTGAGGATGAAATGATACTAATGTCTTTACATTAATTACAAAATTAAATTAGGGGATTTAGCTTCCATTTTTGAAACATGGTTGGAACAGTGTAGCGAAAAACCATATTTTAAGTCTATTAATTTATAATATTAATGCTCTGTAAATTTACATTGAGCATTATTTTGTAAAAATAAAAATATCTATAAGAACACCGGATTACATACATACATACATACATACATACATACATACATACATATATATATATATATACACACACACATATATGCATGTAGAAATATAATTTTAAGGTGTGCTATATTTATGGGATAAAGTACTCAATATCAGAGATAGAGCGTATGTAGATCTAAAAGTGAGCATTGAAGTCAACACTCAAGGGCGACAGGCTGTTTCATGTTAGACGCAATCGTTGTAGGTCTGATGAATTGGATCGTATTCCCGATTCCAATGGAATAAATTATGACCATGGAATATTAGTGTTTCAGCCTTTATATATATATATATATATATATATATATATATATATATATATATATATATTTAGCATGTTTGATAATCCTGTAAGTCAGATAAAGAATGTTTTTATTTTATTTACTTCAGTAATTTACTTGTTTAAACACTTTGATATCTACTTAGTTTAACCTAATACCGCCAAGACCAAATGAGGACAGACAGGGCGTAAAGATTGTATTGCTTCATTCAAGTGGGATGGGCAATCTGCTATGAAACTTTGAATTTGATACTATTTTACCTGTTTTCTAAAACCCTCTGCTTCTGGAATTATTTGAGAAACCAAGTTGGCCCTAAGGAGAAGAGTAAGACTAAGCTGCGCCAATATTTAGATGAGTTTGAACGATGATCTCTACCTTTGTGGGAAATACAGTGGATGCTCAAATGTTCTCGATTTGACCAAGAAAGTATTCCCAAATAAATTATATTTTGTCAGATAACTTTTTCTGCATCCTCACGTACAAAATATCTCATTAATTATTCATTTATATTTGCTTACAAGACGACACTAGTATGGGTCAGAGAGGAAAGATCGAACCGCCGCCAGTAATAATTGTCTATGAGAAAATTAATTAATTAATTACAGTTCGATTGTATTCTGTCTTTTTTTACTTTTTTCTGGGGTACTTTTTTTTACCATTGAATTGTCAGTCAGGAGGACAAAAAATATCAGTCAATTATTTTTGCCAATAACGTTCATTACAGAAAACTATGAATTTATTTTCAAATTTTCTAAAGACATTCAACATGAGTACCAATCAACCGATGCAAACAGAAATGAAACAGAACCAAAAACAACACATATTTATATTGTTCCTCAAAGAGATATACACATACGTATTATTAAGCGAAAGTTGATTAAAACTTATAATAAGGTAAAGCAAAGCATTTAATATAGGTACCTTCAAAACTTCGGTATACCTAAGGTTTAAATGTATTTTTCATAAAGGAAAAAATCCTTTTTGAAGCTTTTCTTCCAGCTTCAATTGAAAGCTAAAGGATTAAATTTTCTAATTCTAGAAGAAAAATACTGTGGAGTGTTTCAAATAGAAATTTGAATGATTTTTAGTCGATTCTTCCGAAAAACCAATCGAAACGGCCATTTTTAACTTTTTAGAGAAATTTAGATAAAACTTTCTTTTTTCTTTTTGAAAATCTCGCTAAAATAAGATATACATTTCTGAAACGTTATTTTCGTAAAATTAACAAATTTAAAGTTAAATTAATTTGTTCTGAAAGAAATATCATTTATAGCATAAAACTTTCGGGACAAACATTTCCTAACCTCGGTGTATTGTTATAATTCGATGGCTGAATGTGTTGACAGGTTTAGTACAGTGCACCAAAATTGACATAACGTTTTTTTTTGTTTCTTATAATAATTTAAAATACTATAAAAAATTCTTACATTATTGAGTTACCGCTATAATGGTATTTCTTTATTTAATAGCTAAGATAATGATAAATAATTTTAATAATTATTAATATTACATTCAGTTATTACATATTTAATTTAATAACTGAGATAATAATTAATAAAAATATTATTATATTAATAATTAAAATATCTCTGTTATTAATTGTTTAAATTGATAAATGAGATAATTTTATTATCTCAATTTAATTTTTAATTTAATAACTGAGAATGAGATAAGCCGAAGACCTTTATATGTCAAGGGGCTTTCCCTAAGGAGGAGCCTTGAAACACGTGACCTTTTAACCATAATATCACTTACGAGATATCATACTAAAAAAAATATAACATTTTGATGCACAAAAAAATATCTTTAATTATGGTAAAAAAAGTTTTGGCAGCATCAAAAACTTAATAATCTACCGTGTTTGGAAGAATTTTAAAACATTTTTTTTAAATTAAAGAAAAGTGAAAAAAACTAAAAGAAAAATGCAAACAATTCTTGTAAAAATTCTTTATTTATCGAATTTTTTTTTCTTCAGATAATAATATCCATAATGTATATTATTTATAAAAGCAAATAAAAGCATCTCTAATTCGATAATTAGATAGTTTTATTGCAATTTTATTTTACGATTTGCAGCAGATTTTTCAAAAGTTGGCAGTAGTGAAAAAAAAAAAAAAAAAAAAATTGGTTATTTACCTTGTCTAAGGAATCCTGCTTATAAGTAATATAAAACAATTTGCGAACTGTTTGAAATTCTAGAAAATTTCATAAAATTAATTTATGGGAGGGTAACAGATGTAAAAAAATATTTTCACCAAGATCTTTTAAAAATAAAAATTAAAAAAAAATGAATTCATTTTTGAATAGGTCTTGAAAATTTCAATAAAATCAGACAATTATTTGATTTTTGCGAGAATTTCCAAATTTATCGGTTTCCCCCTGGAAACTGCTACACTAAAAAAAAAAAAAAAAAAAAAAAAAATTTTACCCAAATTTAGAACGTGTTAGAAAGAAGGAAAATTTTTTACAAAATAATTAAAAAATACTTTTTTCTTTCCTGTTAATAATAACAAACACTTTAACGATAAAACTTTTTTTTTTATTAAGTTTGGGGCCTTTTAACATTATGCTATACAGATTTTTAGCGAATTATTGGAGGTACCTAATTTAATAATTTTAAATTTAGAAATAGAGAACGGGTGTGTGGGGGAGTCGAAATACGTATTTCAAACGCTTTCTCAGGTGATGCTCGGTTAAAATATTTATGGTTTTACGGGTTTAACTCTTATTGTTTTTAAGAAAATCTTGAATAACACTTCACTCACTCGCTAACTCACCCCCCTCTCTCTCTTTCTCTCTCACACACACATAAAGTTTCCTCTTTATATTATAGACATTGGAACACATTTCACTTTTCAAAACTTAAGTTGGCACAACTTGGTGCTATATTAATTGTTCAAATAAGTATTTTACCAAAACTTAGCAACGTTTACAACAAACACACACACACAAAACAAAACAAAATACACGCACACTCTCCTTCAGACACTCACACTCATTAACTCACTGATACTCACTCACTCACTCACTCACTCAAGCACAGACTCACGACGTAGTTATACACACGCAGTATTATTATTTACACTATTTAGTATCTATATCACACTTGTTATTAAGTACGTTAATTTGTAAAATCAGCCAAGATAGGTTAAATGTTCAAATTTACCTTGGATGATCTTGCGATTCAAGCACTTTCTATACCATTTCGACTTAGCAAGATGCTTTCTTTTTTCATTAAAGTAGCATTTTTTTAATCGAAAATATGGATTAACTGATTACGGTGAGCAACTAATGCATTGGCAGTTTTGGAAAAGATCCTGTTGTGTACATATAAAGTTTTATTTAAATTCCTCCACGTCTGACCTATGTATTTGTTATGTTTTCTTTGCAACAATTATTAAGATAATAGCACTTCTAATATCAAAAACACAAAATTCATAATGTTACCCTCTAAGACCTTACCTAAAAAAATTGAAAATAAATGAACTATACCTAACGCTAGGGTCTTTACTACCACCTCCAAGACAATCGGATATATATATATATATATATATATATATATATATATATATATATGAACTAAATATTTACAACACCACATCAAGGAATATGTAGTGGATGGGTTAATTATGTGGTAATATTTGTTGAGAATAGGTTGCGTGTCAATTAACTATTTCTACTAACATCAAAATAAAATACAAAATTCAACTGGCTTGTTTTAAAACGTAACAATTAGATTTATTTAGGTTGATGTACAAGCATGCAATGAAAAGGTAGGACAGAGTCGTGTCCCGTTGATTTGGAAATATTTGTACCAGAGTTCATATTAAGAACAAGACATATTTAATTAGAAACTAATAAAACATTTATATACAATTCAAAACAATATACAAGCAGAATATTTGGTATATGTTATGTTGGCAAATGTGTAAGATGTTTTAGGTTTCAGAATGTCTTTCTTGTAATCGTTCGTTAATGTTGATATTAAAGTTGTTAATATTAAGTGTCTTTTAAACAGAAAGTTCTTAAGAAGTAATTTACCTTTTACTGTAATATTTTTAAGGTCGTTCGCACATAAATGTTTACTTAATAGATAGTGAATGCAATTCACTTTAGATAAGCAATATCTGAGAAATAATGTCCACAGAGTTGGTTGAGTTTGAATTGTGAGTGAGTCAGCGTTGATGTACTTTTGCGCGGCAAAATCTGGTTTCGAACGACGTGGAGTAAGTTTGCAATTTCTCTGTGGTGCTGTCACTGACTGCTTTGGTCAGTCGGTTTTTCCTTTATATATGTTTCGAAGATCCAAATTTGGCTCAAGGAGGTTTTGGCGCAATTTCGATTTCTGCGCGTGAAACTTTTAGATCATTGTCGTTATCCAATGAAATTTCTTGATTCGCTTCATACGGTTTTAACTGGCCGAAGTTTATTGTACGTAGGCGTAAGATATAGACTGTTCTGTTACTAGGGGTGGTAGATAGGAACAAGACGAGTCTATAATACCTCCCCCCAGATTAATGGCCATGTAAATGGGCATTAATCTGTAATATATGTGTGAAACCTAGCTGGCCAATGAACATGTCTGCCCGACTTCGTGCGGACATGTTGATGGAGAAATGTCCTTAGGAGTTGTTTGTGTGTTTGGTTACGTAGTAGATTTTGGTGGTGTTTGAATGACGTCATCACTTTGTACGTATGCTGGTTTGAGTCTGTCAATACTAATTTTAGTTTCTCTGCTATTGACTGTGAACTGTGAAATATTTTGGGGAACGAGAGACTACTTTGTATGGGCCAGAATATGCTGGCGTAAGAGGTTTTTTACCGCGTCTCTGCGCACAAATATGTAATCGCAACTTTCTAACGTTTTTGGAATAAAAATCTCCTTGTCTTGTGTGCGAGTAGGAGTAAACGAAAGATCGGAAATTCGTTGCTTCAAGTCCTTGGTATTGATGTTGTTGGTCGAGTCGGTATATCTTTCTCAATAAATTGGCCAGGGAGTGTAAGTGAACTCCCGAAAACTAGTTCTGCTGTGGTACAGTGTAAATCCTCCTTTACAACGTTACGGAGTGAAAGCATTACCAGTGGTAATCTTTCAATCCATGTTTTAGAGTCTCCATTAGCTGTAAGTGCGGCCTTAAGCTGCCTATGAAAACGTTCGACTAATCCGTTGGCACATGGGTGATAGGCAGTAGTCGACACATGTTTGGCACCGAGCAAGTTTTTGAATTCTGAAAAAAAGTACAGATTGAAACTGAGAGCCTCGGTCAGTGGTGATGACAGAAGGGCATCCAAATATCGAAATCCACTCACGTAGAATTGAGATACTACATCTGCGGTGATCGATTTGAGTGGGACAACCACTGGCCAACGTGTAAAACGATCAATAATGGTCAGCAGATACTGACAACCATTGGCTTCTGTTAGAGGACCGACTAAGTCGACGTGTATGTGTTTAAAACGACCATCTGGTGCTGCAAAATGTCCTGGAGGTGATTTGGTGTGCCGCTGGACTTTAGTTTTCTGGCACCTAGTACAATATTGTGTCCAGTGTTTAATGTTAGCGGACATATTAGGCCATACGAACCGTTTCGCTATCAGTTTTGTAGTAGCTTTGCGTCCAGGATGAGAAAAGGAGTGAAAATGTTCAAATATCTGTTTGCGCATTGAAGGTGGGACGTAGGGTCGTGCATGACCGGTACTGACATCACAATACAAGTGTGTTGCGCTGAAAAGAAGAGGTCGTTGCTCAATTCGTAGTGACGTGTCCTGCTTAATTTTTTCAATCGTTACATCGTTCTTTTGTTCCCTGGCTAAACACTCCAAGTCCAAGGATTGTGAACGAATAGCGTTAATTGTTGATCTAGATAAAATGTCTGCAACAGTATTATCATCTCCGTGAATGTAACGGATATCAGACGTATATTGAGATATGTAATCTAGCTGCCTTATATCTGGTGGGTTGTTTTTGTCTGTTCTAGAATGTAAAGCGTAAGTTAACGGCTTGTGGTCTGTATAGCCTATGAAATCCCGACCTTCCAACAGGTGTCGGAAATGACGAATAGATAAATAGATCGCGAGTAATTCGCGGGAGAAAGTACTGTATTTCCGTTGTGCGGAATTTAATTTAATTGAAAAGAAGGAAAGTCGTCTTTTAAAATCACCATATTCTTGATGTAGAACAGCTCCTATAGTCTGCCGAAGCGTCTGTAGTCAGAGTTAATACAGCTTTTTCGTCGCTAGAGATGTATGATAATTTAGTAAAATCCGAAAGAGCTTCCTTTGCGTTTGTAAATGCTGTCAAAGTATCACCAGTTAAAGTAATTTTTGAATTCTTTTTTTGTTGGCTTCGCAATAAATTCATCAAGAGAATTAGAATTTGAGAACATTTTGGAATAAATTGTCTATAATAATTGATCAAGCCGAGAAATCGGCGTAACTGACGGAGAGTTGTTGGATGCGGAAAATTTTTAATTGCATTAATTTTTTCAGGAATTGGTGTTATTCCGTTCTCGTCAACTTCATGACTGAGAAATGTAAGTTTAGAAAATGCAAATACACACTTTTCAGGATTGATTTTCAGTTCAAAGTACTTTAAACGCTGGAAAACCTGTTCTACGTTATCCTTGTATTCCGCTGTGTTATTGCTAGCGATCAAAACATCGTCTATGTAGGCGAAGGTAAAATTTAGTCCACGCAAAACTTCATCAATCAGGCGTTGAAAGGACTGTGCCGCATTTCTTAATCCGAAGGGCATTCTGGCAAATTCGAACAACCCGAACGGTGTAGTGACAGCCGTTTTGTGAATATCCTCCTTAGCTACTGGAATCTGATAAAAGGCTTTTCTCAAGTCTAACTTTGTGAAGATTTTTGCGCCTTCCAATGTAACAGCGAAGTCTTGCAGATGGGGCACAGGATATTTATCCGGGATATTTGAGAATTAAGTCTTCTAATATCTCCACACGGTCTCCAAGTTCCCGCTTGATTTTTAGGCACCATATGCAACCGGGACGCGTATGGGCTGGATGAAGGGCGAATAATCCCTAAATTCAACATATGCTGAAATTCAGCTTTCGCCAGTTTGTATTTCTTTGGGTGTAGTCGGCGTGGTTTCGAATATACCGGAGGTCCAGTCGTCTGAATTTTATGTTCTGCGTTGTGTTTAATTGGCTCTGTGTATGTAAAGGGTGTTGTAATTTCTAAATACTTCTGAAGTAGATTGCGTAAGCCATTAGCGGCAGGCAAGGCTGTACTAATGCCTGTAGTCGCGAGTCTAGGCGTTATTCCTCTAACTGAAAGTTCTGTAGTTTGATCTATGAGAGATCGAGATGCCATGTCAACACTTAAGTGGAAATGGGACGAGAAGTCTGCCCCTAGAATAGGCATATTAACCTGTGCAATAGTAAGAAGCCAAGAGAACGATCTACGCAAGCCAAGATCCAACGTTAGTGAAGTTTCACCGAAAGTTTCGATGCGAGATCCATTCGTTAAGTTAAAGTTAGCTTTTTTTTGGTTGTCATGCCTGGCTTGGGTGGTATGACACTGACTTGGGCTCCGGTGTCAATCAGAAAAAGGTATCCAGAATTTTTATCATTAATGTAGAATAGACGGTTTTGCATAGTTTCCCCAGCAGCGGACGCCGTCCTCACGTACTGCCGGGATGGTCGTTTCCCGCGTGTCGTTCAGGACAGTTGTTTACAAAGTTCGCACCGAACTTGCACGGTCGGATACAGTTTCGCGCCTGTTTACCAAATTTGTAGTGATACCAGCAAGTATCATAGTGTTGCGGCTGTTGCCTATGTCTGGGTGCCGAGTTCGATCTGCGTCTATAACCGTTTTAGCGCGACGAATGTCTGGAACGGTCACTATAAAATACGACTTTCTTTAGCCCTTGTAATTGTGATGTGAGCTCCGATATTTCTTTTTTTAAAGTCATGTACTTCATCCGACTGATTGTTAGATGCTACGCTAGGTGACGATTTAGTATTAAAAATAGTAGATGGTGGTTGATTGTCGACGATCTTGTCAACTATTTCTGCTAGCTTCTGAAGCTCGATGTCGTCTGGTAGCGAAGCTAGGATTTGGGTGGTCTGCGCATGTAATTTGTCCATCCATAGTTTGTGCAAAATAGTATCGGACATTGTGTTCCCTCTCAGCAATGCTCTCATTTTCCTTAATAGTTGGGAAGGCTTATTTTGTCCTAGGTATAAGTTATTGAATAGATCGTGCAGCCGTCTCTCCTCTGATTCGCCTGTGCGGTGGATAATAGCCTCTTTTAGTAAATCGTAAGGCTTATCGGCGGGTATTTCACTGAGTAGGTCCGAAACTTCAATTGCTACATCAGTGGGAAGCTTCTCGACTAAAAGGGCGAACCGAGAATTTTGAGATGTTATCTTTTTGGCATTAAAAATGGCATTCAATTGGGCGAACCACATTTGAACGTTGGTTTTGTTGTACGTTGGGAGGTTGATAGATATCGTCGCCTCTGTGTGTGTTTCAGCCATGCTTGACAAATAAGAACTTGTACAAATTCCGGCGTTTTAATTTTAGTTGGTTTTCAAATGTGCTTTTATATTATTTGAACTTCGGGTCACCAAAAATGTAGTAGGTACATCGGTATTATCAATTGTTGTTCATCCGTCGGGGTTATGAAAAATGTAATGCGCACGTGGGGTCATCATTTATGTTGCTCGCACGTCGGTGGTCACCATTTATGCAGTGGATGGGTTAATTATGTGGTAATATTTGTTGAGAATATGTTGCGTGTCAATTAACTATTTCCACTAACATCAAAATAAAATACAAAATTCAACTGGATTATTTTAAAACGTAACAATTAGATTTATTTAGGTTGATGTACAAGCATGCAATGAAAAGGTAGGACAGAGTCGTGTCCCTTTGATTTGGAAATATTTAAGACATATTTAATTAGAAACTAATAAAACATTTATATACAATTCAAAACAATATACAAGCAGAATATTTGGTATATGTTATGTTGGCAAATGTGTAAGATGTTTTAAGTTTCAGAATGTCTTTCTTGTAATCGTTCGTTAATGTTGATATTAAAGTTGTTAATATTAAGTGTCTTTTAAACAGAAAGTTCTTAAGAAGTAATTTACCTTTTACTGTAATATTTTTAAGGTCGTTCGCACATAAATGTTTACTTAATAGATAGTGAATGCAATTCACTTTAGATAAGCAATATCTGAGAAATAATGTCCACAGAGTTGGTTGAGTTTGAATTGTGAGTGAGTCAGCGTTGATGTACTTTTGCGCGGCAAAATCTGGTTTCGAACGACGTGGAGTAAGTTGGCAATTTATCTGTGGTGCTGTCACTGACTGCTTTGGTCAGTCGGTTTTTCCTTTATATATGTTTCGAAGGTCCAAAGTTGGCTCAAGGAGATTTTGGCGCAATTTCGATTTCTGCGCGTGAAACTTTTAGATCATTGTCGTTATCCAATGAAATTTCTTGATTCACCTCATACGGTTTTAACTGGTCGAAGTTTATTGTACGTAGGCATAAGATATAGACTGTTCTGTTACTAGGGGTGGTAGATAGGAACATGACAAGTCTATAAATATAAAAGCGAGAATCTATGAACATAAGAGAGACCTATGCTGGGACAAATTTTAAACTCGCTCATAATACACGGGAACACAGTTGCCATAGCTTTGATTTTTGTAAATAACATCCTAATTAAAAAAGAACATACCCATTTACGTAGGAAATACTTCAGAGAGATTCTGATTTTACCATTCATAAAGAGACATCAGCACATTATTACATCAGTAAATTTCATAAAATCTATACGTAAATAGTCTAGAATATGTCGACCTACTACTACCACCACCAGCGTTACGTAAAAACGTCACATGAAGACAACCACCATACATAAATAATAATGTCTACTATTACCACACACACACGCGCACGCGCGTACGCAACATAATGCATTATCATTGGAAACCCAAACTAGAACCATGATACACTTACACATATAAATTTTACACACAAATGCTGCTTAGCAAGACCAATGCAGGTGAAGTCTGTTTAGCCAATGAAAAAAAAAAATGAAAAAGTTAAAAATACCAGATGTCTTCTTTTTCTTTTTTCTCCATATCTTATTCTCTGATGAAGTTTTAATAAAGGCGAAACATTCTAGATTTATAAACGTTTTCTATTTGTTCCTTATCCTATCATTTTGTCAGTATCTGTCCTGTATTTGATCCCAATTCGCATACACACAGTATCCTATCTATCTATCTATCTATCTATCTAGCTAGCTAGCTAGCTAGCTAGCTAGCTATGCATACGAGGGTAAGTCAAAAATTAGCCTCACATTCGCCATAATATATCTTTAGGTTTGTTACACTGCCTTCTGCACATGCATGCTTATAGTTGGTTCTATTGAGGTTTGAGATTGATTGCGCCAGTTTTCTTGCTACTTTTACTGTGTAAACATGGCCGCACCACGAGGAGTGTTCACCAAGAAGGAACAAAGAGCAGTGATCCTAATCTGCAGAGAACATTCTACCTAATCGATGATCACGTGACCCCGATAGTACCAACTATAACCACGCATGAAAAGAAAATAGTGTGACAAACTTATAGGTATATCATGGCGATTTATATTCACGATATATGTAGGCAATTGAACGATAAAATGGAAAAATCCTCTGTTACGCGTTTCGACTTCAGATTATTTTGCGTTTTTTTTATCTTTTCACCCCAAGCAAGGTGGGAACGCTACCAGTAAGCAGAGAGTGAAAGTGAGAGAAAAGACTGGCTAAAGGGGGTATTGCGGAAAGATGAACGAGGTTCAAGACGACAGAAGATGACAATTGACGTTGCATTTAAAATTTTGAAGATTGTAGTTTTCAGGGAAGTAAGTTAATGGCAGGGGCTTCCACTGTTGGGAAGTGTGAGAAAAGAAATTTTTGGAGTAGAAGTGGCGGTTGCATTTAGCTATTTCAACAGTAAAAGATACCAGTCCAGTAGCACGCACAATTCGTCAGAGGAGTTGCCATGAACATATTTGAAAAAAGACAGAGGGAAGCCACGTCACATCATTGAGAAAGTGACTGAAGTCGAGATGCCAAGGTAGGATCTATTACACCGCAGATTCTTCTTTGGATGTTGTCAAGAATCTCGAGGCGAATAGCAAGAGCGCCAGGTTATATTTGGCTCCAGTATTCAATGCACGAGTGAATGGTAAATTTGTCAATGTGCAAGATGGACTCTGACGAGAAAAAATCTGGCACGACACAATAATCCAACTTTCCTTGCGGTAGATGCCGCTATTGATTCAATGTAGTTGTTTCACTTCAATTTAAAAACCAAGGCCAAGAAGGCACTAGGAGACGGTCTGCAAGAGTTTAGCATCAAGGAAGTATCTGTATGGTGGTTTTACTGAGAGCAGTTTAGTTTTGGAGGCATTAAAATTTAGTATCCATTTTATGTCCTAGTTAACCACTGAGTAGAGATCCTTTTCAAGAACAGCGGTCATGTTAACTTTGTAGCTCTGACGGATTTGGTATTGAGACAGGAGTAAATGTTCGAGTCACTTGCATAAATGCTTACTTCGTAACTGATAACATCAAGAAGATGAAGATTAGAAAGAACGTAGGACCCAGAATAGAGTCTTGGGGGACACCCGCGTTCGTGTAAAAGGATCTGGAAGCGAGCCTGTTCAAAACGACCTTCATTTCACGATTTCATAGGAACAATTGGATTAAATCAAACAATCGTCCAATAATACTGTATGCCCTGAAGCTTGCGTAGAAGACCATCATTCCAAACCCTGTCAAACGCCTTCGAGATATCTACAGCCACAGCCCGAGCTTCGCCGTTATTATCAAAATCTTGATATAAATATTCAGTTATCGTCACTAATACATCAGCGGTAGACCGGACAGAGAGTAGGTTACGAGAGGTAAGACAATTAACCAATTCAGCATTGATTAAAGGCTCAGATACTTTGGCGAAAAGCGGTAGGAGACCAATAGGGCGATAGATAGCTAGAGGAGTCGGAATGGTCTCCAGAGTTCTTAACAGGAACTAGAGAGGAGAACTTTCAACAAGTTGGAAAGCGGGAATCAGCGAGGAAATAGTTGTAGAGAAATGGAACCAGCTCAGGAGCATATTTCTTAAGGACAACGGCTGGGGTCCCATCACTTCCACTTGCCTTATGGGAGTCTAATTTAGAAATGATGTCCGAGATCAGTGACAAGGTTATGCGCGTATCACTCGGTAAAGCCTCTGTTCTAGGGGAGAAATCATGTGTGGGTACTCCAGATGAGTCGAGTGTTGAGTTGGAAGACAATTTCCGAGCAAAACATTGAACCTCATCTGATATAAAAGTCAGGAATTCGAATTGATTGAATAGAGGATGGATTGAGGTTTTGCTGTTTCTCAACACACTCTTGCAGAACCGCCAATACACTCTAGAATCGAACTTGTGAGATGCTATACATTGTTTGATTCTATTAACAAACAGTAAGTTCGCTTGATTGAGGAGACGCTTGCACTCGTTGCGGCCAGAGACAAAGAGAAAGCCTGTTGCAATCAGACGTGTCGCTCTGGTACAGCCGGAAGAAGTGATTCCTGTGGACTATAGCGGCCCAGCATGCGGGTAAGAACCAACAAGATGAAATCGGTTTAACTTGGCATTTCCTTGCTGGAATGAAAGGAGACCTCAGATGCGCATTTCTGAACAGGATGATTGAAAACTCCAAGGGCCCCCACGAAGAAAATCACGGAACGAGACCCACTCTGCTCGTTGATAGCATAAAGATATTCTATTGGCAGGAGGTTCTTGGCTGATGGGGAAGCAGAAAGAAATGTTTACAGACACTACTGCTTGATCGGTGTTGTCAAGAGGCCAGAGCTACTTAGTACAAGAGTCAGGGATATATTTAAAACAAAAATCGAGAAGGGGAGCGTGTCCGTCAGAGTTAGTGAGGAAACGCCTGGGGAAGGTCACCACTTGCGCTAAAGATTGAGTGATTTAAAGGTTTGGATGCCAGCGAGGTCAGTGACAGAGTGCTTAAACGGGTGTAGGGAGATGGCCTTTTCTATATTATCGGAAATGCTATCGAACACGCAACAGTCCTGAGCGGAAGGGGAACGGTAGAGAAAGAAGAGATAGCTGACTGAGAAGTAAAGAGAGATGGAGACACATGTAAGAATGGTCTGGATATTCAAGAGAGAGTTCCCTAGCCAGTGGGAGATGTTCACAGAAATAACCCCCCAGGCCATGCATATGGATATTAGAGTCCTTTCTAAGGAGAGAAAAGCAGCCGGGAAACGAGAAATCAGAGGAGGAGATTGAAGAGTTTAGATTAGTTTCACAGAGAGCTAGTATGCCGGAGAAGTTTCGAAGAGGAACGATTTCCAACCGCAGAAGTTAGTATGAATACCACAAATATTTCAGAAAGAAAGGTTAAGGGAGCTTGGTGTTTTTTGTTGAGCTGGTGTAGGTTTATATTTTTGCTTGTTTATGATGTGTTATTTTGGTAAGGAATGGCTTAGAGTAATAGTAGCAGTCGGTCGTCTAATGTAATAAGTGTAGGAAGGTAACTGGTACAGACTACAACATAGTATGGCCTCAGGGTACCCTCAGTATGAAGAGACATAACCACCATCTACGCATATCATAAAAAGTTCATGACAGCACCACTATTAAGGCCAGAGAAAAGGAAAGGACCCGGGAATCCCTTCCTAAACAGGAAACAAGGGATGAGACTCTACTCCTGTTCAGGAGGAGGAGGAGGAGGAGGAGGAGTATGGCCCTGGCGATAAAAAAAGAGAAAAACAAAAACAAAATCAAAAAGTAAAACAAAAACAGTGAGCAATACCGAGTTTGACTTCCAGATAAATTATTTCAAAGAGAGAGCTTTCAGGTAACTTATTGGAGAGTCTAGTTGCAGTCTACAGATGCCCCAGAACAAACATGTTTACATTGCTGTACGCGGGAGAGTTAAAAAAATGTAATAATTAAGTTTTATCTTACTATAAGTTCGAATATCAACTATTTTAAGCCCCGTTCATGAAATCCCCAGTCAATAATCCCGAAAAGAAGGAGAAAAAAAAAACTTCATTAAATGCTGCGACCCCAAACAGTTAACATTACGTTAACACACACACACACACACACACACACACACACACACACACACACACACACACATACATATATATATATATATATATATATATATATATATACTCTTATATATATATATATATATATATATATATATATATATATATATATATATATATATATATACTCTTTATAATAATTGGAACTCCATCCTTTATACTACGGTCATTTCTATCAATGATAAGGTATCATCAGGGAGTAAATATATATATATATATATATATATATATATATATATATATGTGTGTGTGTGTGTGTGTGTAAAATAATACTAATACCACTTTAATTTTGTATTACTTATATTTTTTCTAATAAACAATGAAATAAATAAAAATATCTTTTTTCAGGTATAAAGTAAGTAAATGCAAAAGCGATAATAATCTTTGATTTTAGTTTCCAAGTAGATTGGAATGAATAACACAATTACCTCTTGACTGTTTTTGCACTTTAAGATCAAGACAGATTCAATCAGTAATTATATCATTCATTAGTCGGAAGGTCGGAAGTTCAGTATCTGCAAGTAGTTCTCTTCTTGTCAGCTTAAGAACCAATGTCCGCTAATGGTGTTCCTAGAATAGTCCCATTCATCTGTCATGGACTTCGTTTCTCATTTTACTTATTAGTACTAATTTTGACTCCTTTAGACATTTCGATTTCGCCAATGGCTATTCCTTACTAAAGTTGACCGTCGTCTATTCCGATATTCGCTGAGAATAAATTGGTATTCTCCTCATGCACAAATTTATGTCGTCTGCCAAAGTGGATTAGTCTGACAATAGTTGTTGGTGAACCTACGATCTGTTAAGCGCCCATTTGTCCTTCAATTCTTCATTGCTTTGGTGAAAATTGATGCCAACCAAAATATCCTACGAATAAATTTCCTAATTCCAATATGATCTAAATCCCAAGTAAAAATGCCGACCTATTTTTTTTTTTTTTTTTTTATAAACGCTTTATTTGGTTGCTTGATTTTGCTTAGCAGTATATCAACACCTCTAATGCTGAAATTCAAATATTTTGAACAAATTTTATGGCTTTAACTGCAGATAAAATGTTTTGTCGGTCATTTTGCTATACAATGTATCGTTGGTAATTCTACTATAAATGTGTGTTTTTGGTATTTTTTATATAAAATATATTGCTAGCATCTTCATTATGAAAATGTATTTTTATACTTTCATAGTGTTTGTTTTTTGTTTAGGGTTTCAATATTTGTGCATAGCTGGAAACCTAGCAGGTGATATCATCCCCAATCAGGGTGTACCTTGGAACAACAGCAATTAAGTGGTGGTTTCACGCTCCTCAAAATCTCTAATCTCCCATCTTGATGATGGATGTAGTTTATCGTCATACCCAAGACTATTAAACGCTTCGAACTTGATTTTGTTCTGACAGCTCAATAGTTTTTTTTTTTTTTTTTTTAAATCTGCGTCTATTATGAATTAGTATATATTATTTTTTTCTGGAGGACAAAGACATGGATAATTGAATAGAATAGTGTTAGGTGATTATTTTGTAGTACCCTTCGGAAACAGAGGAAACAAATCTACGGTTCATGACTTATTCTCGGGTACCTGTCTTTTCGATTAGGCTACCAATATCAAAGGTAGAAATCTTTTAAATTTAGCCATATACCACTGTTTCTTGACTTCTCCGAACGCCAATATAATTATCTTGTTTGTTTAGATATTGCACTAATATTATCAGTATTATTAGGCTGGTGCAAAAATAATGTCGTTTTCTCACATAGTAACATATATTAGAAAACGACATTATTTTTGCACCAACCTAATAAATGCAAACTAGTATTATCTAGTATTATATATATTTCTATACTAGACTATATTATATATATTATTATTAAATGCAAAATAGTATTATCTAGTATTAAATGGTATTATCAGGATGATCAAAACATTCGACCGGCTTTTATCATTTGAGGTGTTTGGTTTTAATTAAATTAGAAAAAAAAAAGATTAATTGCTGCAAACATGGCAAGTGTCCTCTATAAAGGAATTTTGCGAAAATCTGTCAAAATTGTTGCATATTTGTTTATTTATTATTACATCAAAGACCGGAGCAAATAAACAACATTTTCGAACATTATGCTTGCTTGTTTTACATTTTAAGAAAGGTAAAAATTGCAACCTAAATGCGAAATAGATAAATAAAAGAATAATGTTGAAAAATATGTTCTAATTTTACTTAATAAAACGAACATATCTTCGGGCAATTTATATGGTGTTCAGTTAAGTTAATATCGAATATTAAAAAAAATACACTATTTACATTATTCGAACTATTGTCCTCATCTTTATTACAACGTTTCGGCCTTCTTCAGGTGGTTGGAATGTCGAACTGAACACTTTATTTGGCTCACTGGGGTAGACTGGATGTCAGTTAGCAGCTATTAGGTTGGTGCAAAAATAATGACGTAATAATGTCGTTTTCTGATGTTAAAAATACGTCAAAAAACGACATTATTACGTCATTATTTTTGCACCAACCTAATATTTCCTGTTATTTCCCCACTGCAAGTTCTCCACTGCCTTAACTGGGTATTGAACTCACACTCTTTGGGTCCTGTCACTGGATCTAAAAAAACGTCTTTATCAACTGTGCCATGTGTCCTTGAGGACAACGCGGAGCGTACAACGGCCCAAAGGTTGTAATAAATATGGCGACAAAGATGCAGACAATAGTCCGAATAATGTAAATAGTGTACATAATACCTCATCTCGGAAATATAGACAAATACTTAAAAAAATATTTTTATTTTTACTTGATAAAAATAACTTTCATGTATAATTAAAAGGGTATTTGCTTGTAAGTCATAAGAAAGTGTCATAACAGAAACGGAATGAATGTGAGAACTCCCAACAGCAGCAACAACTAAAAAGGATAGCACATGCAACTTGAAGAGAGAATAATGATATAATCAAATGCTGACTTTTCACGCTACTGGAAAAGGATAATATTAAGTAGGCCTGACAAAGCAATTTTTCCTAAAAAGTCGTTTTAATAGAAAATTTTAATAAATTTCAATCGACTGTAGCACTGAATGTTTTGTCAATGAATACCGAATATTTCCTTATAAGGAAAGGGATAGTATATCAATTACCACACACACGCGCATCTATATTTTCGTTGTCCTGTTATAACTGAGAAGTAAAAAACAAAAGCAAATCTATTTCCATACCTGAAGATGTCTGTAGGAAGAGATGAAAGCTTGTAAAAAACTAAAAATTACATTATGCAACTGGAATTTATAAACAGGGATCATAACATTCATATTCGGGGTTAATGTACTTTATTAAATTTTGTTTTTGAAGATGTATTCTCGCCATTTAAATCATTAACTTCTATATCTGTTTTTTGTATGAATGATTCATGTAATGTAAATTGAACTGCACCACATATTTGATATATATATATATATATATATATATATATATATATATGTGTGTGTGTGTGTGTGTGTGTGTGTGTGTGTACACTATAGTGTAAGAAAAACAGTGCTTAATGTTAAATAATGGAGCTTTAATATATTATCATATTCATTTTGCGTTGATTGTACAACTCGGAGATACATACTATTTACAATCTTCAGATGTAAATTTAGGGTGACGTCGTTTGTTTAATATTTCTGATTATCGCGAGATATTTTATTGTTAGGATGGAATTATTATGGTTAATCATTTAAATGAATTTTTGTTTAATTTTAGATTTGAATTTAGGCTCAAATTGATAATATAAGTGAAAATAAGAATTATAAATTTTAATGTAAAAATGGACGTTGTTGTTGAAAAATGTTTGAAGATCAAGGGGAGGTAACTCTATTTTTTGCATGAGAATCAATAATAAAATTAATAAAATATGCAGTGATAAAATTAAGACTAAAACTAAAAGTAAGATAACAACAATAATCATGGTTATATAGTAAACATAGTAATAATATGATAATGAAAATAATAATATTAGCATAAATGGTAAATGCATTACAGTCTAATAATAACAGTAATAATAGTTATGTAGTACAGATATCTAAAATATTAATGAAAATAAATAATAATTATGATAATAATAAATAATATCAATACTAGTTTTTGTGGTCCGCAGGCCTTACTAAACTATATAAGTCTGGATCAATGTGCTTGAGTAGAAATTTGGTTCTATGCAAGCAGGTGTTCGTTAACTCATTTCTGTTATTTAAGAGTTTTGGTTTGCTCATATATTTTAGGATCATTAATTTTTCAAAAAGTCATAAGTTATATTTGTCGCCTTTCCCGCTGAAGGGTTTAGCTTTCGTTACGCATACCCAGGTAATAGTTGGGTTTCTATTCTCGCTTTTCAGTTTCCATAAAAATTTAGAGAAGACAGTGCTGTTATTATATTTGACATTGCCTAATGTCATTTGGTGGTGGTAGAAGCCCACATAAAACTTAACCTAGTCATCATATTTGATATTCAGATTTATGGACTAACGATTTCGTCATATATCTACCGTTTAATGGGCAGGGTTTGTTTTTTTTGGCAGTTGCATTCCTTAGTTACGGGGATGTTACTGTTTTGTAGGTTGTTGAAGTGTTTGTTTTGAATAGTACAGTTGTGCTGTAATATATATGTTTTTGGAACAACTGTAGCTAACTTTGACGTTGTTTTTGTTGAAAATCTTATTTAGTGTTGGGGAGTGACTGAAGAGATTATGGATTAAATTGAAAACAAATCCGATATTAGTTTTAACATTTTTGCTGAAGGGCGGGTTAAACCATATTATATTGCGTTTGCAGTATTGTGGTTTGTTGTCATTATTGCTATTGGCTAAAAATCCGAGGTTAATTTTATGGTTACCATGTTCTAGTGCTTCTACATATTTGCCTTTATGTTTGTCAAAATATGCTTATTGCTAGAATTGATGGACAATCTAAATCGGACCGATTTATGTAAATTGTTTAGTATTCTAGGATGGTGGTTAGATTGTTTATGGTTTAGTTGGAATTCGAACTCGGCTCTCCGATTCCTCAATCTGAGCCCCTATTCATTACTCCACCGTACCCTTCTATAGTCAAAATTAAACGCACCAAATGCCATCAAGCTACAAAAACAGAACAGTTTTTAAATCATCCACTACGCAGACGTTTCATTTTTCAAAATACAGAATTTTTCATGAACTTATTTTAGAATAAAAGAAACAATGAACCATACTCAAAATTTTCCATTTTTATTTACACGATTTTATTTTTGCAGGTGACAAGAAAATAATCAGTTGGTATATGGAGAGAAATAAAGTGTAAAGAAAAAAAGAAAGAATTTCAATTCAAGAACCTCTTCTTAACTTACCGTGTCATTGGTTCTGTTAAGTGAGAATAAAGTAGACTGTTGTATACATTGATCCCCATCAGTGCGTTAAAGACAAACAGCATATTAAGTTTTTCTCTGTGTGCATCAATGCGCTTCCTATAGCGGATTGCAAGGAGCCACTACACACTGCTGACCTCGAAAAGCCTATTAAACTGTTGTCACTTGCAATCTGTAGTTTCATGATAATATTGTAGTAACTCATTGGATAATACAATTGCACACACACACACACAAGCGCACACACACACACATAGAAACACAAACACTCAGAGACACACAGACAAAATGCTGAGGAGTGGACAGAGTAATGCACAGCTGGTTCGTCTTCGAAACTTTGAAGTCGGGATGATGAAGGTAACATCAATCAGTGACAAACCTTTTACTTTTTACGATCATTTTTATTGTCTGTCGAAATAGTTTCCATTGCCTACATGAGATAAAACGATTTTTCTTGATTGTTTATCTATTGCTCCGTATAAATAAAAATACATCGAGCGCTCTTTTGTGGGTCAATTTTAATATTCTGAAGTTACCACTTGGATTATATACCCACGGATTTTATTTTATTTTAACTATTTTACCTTATTTATTTTACCTTTACTCATGCAGATAAACATTTACCCAATTTGTACAATTTCCTTCGAAGTACTCTATTTATTTATGTCTACATCGATCACAGAAGAGTGCGCTCACAAAAGGTAGCCCCAAATGCCCGTGCTACATTCGATTCATGCGCCTTATTTCAATCCCACAAATTCCGGATCTGATCTATCTATCGATCTATCTATCTATCTATCTATCTATCTATCTATCTATCTATCTATCTATTCTAACGAACCCCCCTCCTTCCTTTGTCCAACCTTATCGATAGCGAAGGTAGAGGAGGATCGTAATCTGTGTTATTTTGTTTTTTTAACATTTTACATTTTTTTTTGTAAAATATATTTCTTTCTCAAGGGTCTCTTTCCGATTGATCAGACACGGCCGAGCGGAATCGATTAAGAAAACAAACACGATAGGCGACAAACAATAATAGAGACAGGAAATATAGATTTATTAACAAACATGGAATCGTGGAAAAGAGAAAACAAACAAACAAAAATAAAATAAAATAAAAACGGCCAAAACAAAAATGACGATATGTCAAGAATAAACATTTAAACATTTTGGACAAAATATGGGAGGAGAGCATCCTCTAAGAAAGGTAAAAATAAAAACCAGCATATGGCCTTGTGCCATACAGCCACGAATTTATAGAACATGTGCTATATCTGCACGGATTCACAAAACATCAACATTTTAAGACAGTGTGGAAAGAAACATATAATAAAAGAATTTCATGCTAAATTTGTATGAAAGTACAAATAGGAAAAAGAGGTACATTTAAACAAAAACGTGGTACAAGAAAAATAAACTTAACTCAGAATAAAGTCCTTTTTCACTAATAATGTCTCTTAGTCTTATCTACTTCTTTTCTTTCTTCTTTTTCTATTTCTTTTTATAAGGGTCTCTTTTTGAGGTCTTTTCTTACTTCCTCTCTTTCTCTTTTCGTCGTCTAGGGGCTTGGCTGATGATGAAGCAGAAAATACGTTCCCTCTCTCTTTCGTCTTGGTATAACAGCATTCTCGCTCGAGATGGTCTGTTCTTTCTTTCTTTCTTTTTTTTTCTTTCTTTCTTTCTTTCTTTCTTTTTTTTTCTTTCTTTCTTTCTTTTCCCTCTCGTGCTTTGTTTAAGGGCTTGGTGACAGTTGAAACTGCTTTCTCTCTCTTCGATATAGCGCCGTTCCGTGTATATCGTCAAAACGGGTCCATCCATTCGACTAGGGGGCCAATTCTCCTCACAATTTTGCAAACACATCTTTTAGGTCGATATACTGAGACATTTGTCAAACGTCCGTCCAGCCTGCAGGCTTGGACGAAGACTAACTTTTCCGTTTCACTATTCGTTTCCATTTTCTTCTTTTCATGTGGTCAATTTTCAAACTACCAGCATTTTCCCATTATGGGTGGAATGAGGTCATCGACCCTCTCTCTTATCTTCAGAGTCAGAGAAAGTTTAGTTTAAAGTGTTTCAACTTCTCCCAACTGGAATCTATCCGCGTAAATCATGCTGTCAACACCTTGACCAAAAGAGAAGGAAAGGGGGGACACTCTGGTCAATCCTTGTCGACACTAAGTCTACCTATCTCTTTGGGTTTACTATCTTTATATTTTCTGCAAATACTGGGCTCTTTATTTTAGAATGCTTCTAAAATATAAGCAATGGTATAGTTTTTGTAATAAATTTAGATCGGGGTTCGTAACACTATCTATCTATCTATCTATCTATCTATCTACTCACACTGACGTGCCAAAAGATTATGGGCTTTCAACTTATCAAAGTATTGGTAGGTGGCACCACAGTCATAGAATTGCCCTAACCTATATTAATTGTAATTTCAGATTCTGTGAGTTCGGCTGTTCATGAGTTCGGCTGTTTCACAGCCCCCAACCCTCTTTGTCAACAAGGCTGATTGTGGTTCCATAATGGTGTCCACATGTTATAGGTTGGAAAAACTGCTCTACATTGTCTGGTGATTGCTTCGTGACGATTTGCCCTTATTTATAGACACCATGTACGATAAGGATGGGTTGTTCTATTAGATTAATACAGAGTGTCATTGAACTTAAGTTGCTCAGAATTGGATTAAACCACATTCTGGAGATTTTCGAATGGCTAAAAAGTAGTATAGATGCTTCCTACAAGGCATATATAGATGCCTTCAAGTTGAAATAACACAATTAAGGTGGAAGGTGGACTATAGGGAGGAGGAGGGACTATGTAATATCTGAATGGTATTACACATATTATTTGTCTAGCTCTTTATATTTATTCTACGACCATTAAACGAATAGAATGGATCAAAAATACATTGAAAGTAGCATCCCTTATCCTTAATAGTGGGTGGGACATTTCAATACTGCCAACTCCGTTGACACAACACCGGCCAAACGGTGTTGTCTGCACATCCCTTAGATCGTTTTTTTTGAGTCGGTATATTTTAGCTGTTTGACTTAGTGATTTATTAGTTGCAGCAGCCCATTTAGCTGACTGATATTTAATTTTCAAACATTGAAACCAGAAATGGAAATTCTTAGTCAAAGAGTAAACGAAACATTTGCACACGAAGGCCTTTTATTTGTACCTGATAAGTTTAGCAAAGGCAACAACAACATAAAATTCTGGCATTTTGACCAAGGCGCGAAATGACCAAGGCTTTTTAATTTAAAAATAAAATCATATATTTAAAATTGATCCTTAATAAATTACATTTTTCGGTTTTAAAAAGTTATGTTTTAAAAAATCACCCTTAGTAAATTACTTTTATTTGTTTTTAAAATTCAACAAAAAAATTTTTATAGTTTGGAATGGATGTTGTTGAATCGGCGATGATGAGACGGCAGCATTGAGTAGGCGGTAATGAGTGGCCCTGCACCCCCTTAAAAGTATGCCTTATTGAATAAGCTATGAAGAAGCGGGGTGGGGGGCATTCATCTTTAGTCATATAGCTATATTCATTACTTCTCCGAACAACATACACCGCAATCTTATTCGCAAATATTTTTAGAGATAAAAGTATTCGAATCTCTTACATGAAATACTTTCGCTTATTATAAATAGATTAAACTCATACTAAATTATGTATTGTGTCCCTTCAGCACGTGGACGTTCATATCTCTCCATAACTTCCTATACTCGTAATTCTTAACAATGTTTGCCTCCAAACTATCATTCTTATTCCGTTTCGCTATCATTTTATTCACGCTCATTAGATAGATAACTGTTTTTTTTTCCTCTGACCCTCTTGCCTTTGTATCATGTGAGTATTCTTTTCGATTTTAAATACATGGTACGCTGGGTAAATAATCGCCATTTTATATTTTTTATTTCGCGCATGCACGTTGTTTGTTTTTGATTTTTGTCGACTGCACTGTAAAGTAGGGTCATTTGGGCACCGCCTGCGAGAAAAATAGCACCATGATGTAATTCACTGCGCTAGAAATTTGGAAACGGCTGTACTGATTGGCATTCATGTCGGAAGCTTCAATACGAACATTTCAGAGTGTACGGCTGTTTGTAAAACTCACTCTGATCGTTCTGATAAGAAAAGAACTCCAGACATTGTTGATAAGGGCCTCAGACTCAACACTTAGGCCTACAATAAGTGCCTTGAAGAGGTAGTTCTGCCATGTGTCGTGTGGCTGCTGGAAAACCGGCAACAGGACTCTGCGCTATGCCACAAACGCAGAAGAACCCCACTATGGCAGTCAGACAATTTCTGTGAATACATAACACTTTATATCTGGCCACCTAATTCCCCAGAGTGTAACCCCCTTGATTATCATGTGTGGGGCGCACTTAAGCGATAGATCAACAAAACTGCTTGTAACACCAAAAATGAACTGAAGGCAAGGAATATAGCAGCATTGACTAACTTAAACGAGGCTATCGTCCAGAAGAGTTGCAGGAGATACTGAAGTCGTCTGGAAGCCGTGGTTAAAGGCAATTGCGATTTATTGAATAAATTTACTCTTTAATATTTCAAGATATTTTTGTGCAGTTTTGCTAAATACATCTGTTAAAATGTGATGTTAGTGTTATTTTCATTTTTGCGTAATTTAGGCGAAATTTATCCATCGCAACCTGTACAAAAGGCCTTTTGTTTCTATTTTCCTTAAAACTTCCTCATTTCTAACATGCTCCGTCCATGGTATTCTCAGCGTATTTCAGATAGAACAACATCTCCGATACCACAAGTCTCTACTTCATTTTTGAGGAAATTGTTCAGCATTCATTGCCATATAGGAAGAATGATATCACATCGCAGTGCAGCAATGTTAATGTAATTAATGGCGAATTCACTTCGCTAACAGATTAAGAAGCCATTAACTTACTGACCACTCGCCGAACGACACAGGACTATTAATTGTACTGAAGATCCGTTTAGGTGAAACCTAGGTAGGTTTGCCTGGCTACTTAGGATTTTAGTCTATCGCTCTACTTAGCGTATTGAGCACTCTACGTTTTTGTCCTTTTACTTGTTTGTTTGTTTTTTTTTCTTTGGACTTGGAACTTAAGCAGTTGACGATTGGTTTCGCCTTGTTTTAATGTTCTTGGTACTTGTTTTTTTATTTCCAATTTTTTGCCTCAGATACCGATTTGTTCTACTGCAAGTTGAGCTATCCGAGGTTTTCCAAACGAATACCACCATTTATATATATATATATATATATATATATATATATATATATATATATATGTGTGTGTGTATATGTGTGCGTGTGTGTATGCAAATTTTAAATTTTTTATTGCTTTTTTAAAATGATAACTGTTCTTATTGGTTTTTCATTTTCGAATAAGATTAATTATTGATTATCTAGTAATGTTATTTGGGCCATTATTTATTCTCTACATTTTTATATAAATTAAAAGAAATCGTTTCAAGTCAGGATTTTTATATTTTCCTATTTAATAAAATTGAAATTGCGAGGAATATGAATTCCACTTTTGACAACAATGCTGTTTGTCAACGAACAAGGAAAGATTATTAAAACATTGCAAATGGAGATTTCAGTTTAAGGATTCATCTAAAATGATTTTAATGTGTGTTAAAGAAGTCTTTGAAACCTGTGACAAAAAAACTGATCTAAATTCTTTAAACAGTTATCTTACGGCTAAACCTGAATATATTTATTGGAACTTATAAAAATAATTTAAGAAAACTGCCAACGAAAAAATCTCAATCAATGAATTTCATTTAAACTGCACGAGGAAGAAAATTATGAAAGATGTGAAGACGTGTGTCAGTTATTTTCAATTGTATGAAATCAATCCATTCGGAATTATTCATGATGAAAAAACGTACTTTGTCAGGATTTAGTGGAGCAAGATTAGTTTTATATATCATAGAATCAATTTATTACCATTTTTGTAATACATTGTAAGCAAAGATTCACTCAATCAGAATCCAATTGAAGAAGGCTGCAATGAATTTATTGATCTTTTGAATTAAGAATTCTTTAGGAAAAGAATTGACAACTTGCTGCCAATGTGGAATAATCAGAGACAGTGGTGAGATAGTTTCACTGAATAAATATATTTTCAGTTTATTTTAGATCTATCAGCACTTTTATATTGAATAACTTAATAATTCATACCACTTCAGTTTTAGAAGAAAATTGAAGTTCAATTCTGTTTCTTAAGAGGTGCGTAGCTTAAATAATTAATGTCATTAACTTTGTTTATCTCAAAGAATTAACTTTTTAGTTAAAATAACAGACTTTTATATTGTTAAATGTGTTAATAATTCAAGTAAAAAATTTGTAGTTACGTTAAGTTTGATTTGATATCGATATTTATTCGTTAAAATTATTTGTCAGAAGATAATGAATAATTAATTGCTTTGAAAGAAAAATATTTTAAAGAGTCAAAAGGAAAAAAAAGATAATTAGATTTTATTTTTTTATTTTTTCGACATTGAATTTCTGGATAAAAGTTTTAGCCATTTTTGTCTATCAATATTTTTTGTAAAAGTTATAGTCTCGAAGAAAGAATGTACTGATTGAATAAATAATATTTAATTCAAGGGTGAATATTAATGATGCAAATAGACATTATGAAAGGATAACTTTTCCAGATCAAATATCAAGTAATAAGTACGTGTCCCGATACGAACTAATTGATTCACTCTCGCATCTGTAACCAGTGGCGGAAAATTGCAACATACTGAATATGTGTTTCAGTTTACTCAAAATATTTGCATTTACAGTTCACCGGCTCTCGTACGATCACCTAGGTTAAGCAACACTGAGTCTGGTCAGTACCTAGATGAGTAACCACTTACAGGTGGTTGGATGTGCGGTTGGTGTAGTGGATAACGGATCAGAACTGGCAGTCGGAGAGCTAAGTTCCAATTCCGATCAGGTTCGTTATATTCACTTACGTGTAAATACTTTTGGGAAAAGGCATGAACCCATTTCTTCTACGCCCAGCTATGGGTTAATTAGTCGAAGTTTTTTTTTTAAGTAAAACCCATTATTATCTCCAAAACATTCTTACAATTAAAAAATTGTTTGGCATTAAATAACCTATAAAAAGTTGATAAGCAGTATAAACGTTTACAGTTAACTTTAAAGGATCCTGTATACTGATCAATATTACAAGATAAGTATGATGGAAACTGTATGAAAACTCAGAACTTATATTGATATAGCCTTGTGAATATGAATATGCTTATACTCTCGCAGGCGTACAAATAACATCCCGCGATACATTATTCCATCGACATTTGCACTTATTGACGCAATAGATTAAAAATTGAAGGTGAACTAACTTAACGAGTCAGACGTTGTTTAATCCTGTTTAAATGAGGGACAACCGTGAAAATTTTCGAGCATCTTGCAAAATACTCCACTGAACCCTATCTCTCTCTCTCTCTTTCTTTCTCTCTCTCTCTCTCTCTCTCTCTCTCTCTCACACACACACTCGTGAGCTTGCGGTGTACTGCTATGAATGTTACTATATCACGAAAATTTTGTAAATTTCATCAGAATATATCTACTACTCTCTACCATGCTTATACTTTCCCCAGGTCAAACTTTGCATCTTCCTTCAGGGTATTTTCCGTTTATGCGAACAAGTAAATATAAAAACCGAACAGTGTATGCATTTCAAATGTTAAAATGTAATAAAATAAAAATACACATGTTACCTAAATATTAAAGCGGTTGATGCTATTATTTGAAAAGTCATGGGATCAAACCTTGTATCAGGCAGTTTACTAATGTTAGGTTACCGGAGAATCATAATAGAGTAACAAATAAGTTAGAGAAAGAACAGTACGGTTCCGTAGTGAAGAATCCTAAAAGAAACTGTTGGTACAAGACAGAAGCTTTTGAGTTCAATCCCTACAAAAAGACATGAATGTTTTATACGAAACATGTATTGATTCAAAACGAATTTAGTCAAAGTAATGAGGATTATTTTATGAATTAATCATGAAATCCTTAATATAAATTATATCTGGCGATGTTAATACAACATTATGGCGAACCAATTCTTTAGTCTTTGATATGTTTACAATTCATGAGAAAGGGTCGTGAATTAAAGACAACCATTTTTCTGTCCGCCATTTATTTCAAGATAAATACGATTTTCTTATGAATTGTACATTTTACGAGTGTTGATTAATGGATCATCCGAAAAAAAGGGTTCAATTGTCCGAAGAAAATCATTGTCAAGATATGTACCTGCTTTTTTTTTTTGTCCGTAACCAGAACTGTATCAATTCATTTGACAATACATATTTGAATGCTAATTGGATGACGTTTTTATACCTTTCTGTGCGTGCAGATTTTTTTTTGTCTTATCTCTCGTCCACATGTCTAATTGATCGGAACCCCCTGAAAATGTGGAATATGGAAGCAGATGTTTCGTCGTTCGATAGACAGCAAAATTTCATTCAAAAATGTTATAGTATTATGCAAACAAAACTGTACAACTTTTGCAATATTAAAATATATAAAAATTAATCATTAAAAGTTACTACAGTATTTAAAAAAAACATTTTTGAATTTAAAATATAACTTCTCCATATCAAAACCACAAACTTTTTCAGTTTGAGAAAATGCTTAAAATAATTATTTTATGAACTGGAATAATGATATGTATTTGAAATAAAATAAGTTATTGAATGTTTTGCTGTCGAATATTGTCTATTTTTAAAACTTGCACATCAAAGTATATATACAGGATAGCATTAACTTTCATTTGAATAAAATGCTTGAATAGTCAAAAGATCGAATAGAAAACGAACTGATGATATAAGATCTTAAGAGTCAATGTCCACATCATATTAATCATGTTACAAAGGCATCAAAAGGCAGCGTGACTGGAATTATAATTGACTTCCTTTTTCCAGTTTTAGTTCTCAAAGACTAGCCTCTTTGGATTTAGCGACTTTTAATCAAGTTACAACAGCTTTCATCAAATATATTTTGATTAACTCGTAGTGTCTTGCTTGACTTGGTTCAGTCGAGAATATTGAAAATATAAGCGTAACGATTTTAGTATATTATTTCGGTTGCTTTCTCAGTTAAACAAATCAGCCGCAAGTTACATTTATTGTATTGGTGAAAAACCCTTTTTTGTGAACGTATAATGAATTGGTGGCAATGATCATAAAGTTTTTTTTTTTGAATGAGTGTCGGTCAGAGAGTTTATTTGATGGCTGACTGGAAAACTAATTTATAAAAAATCGTAGACAGAATAGAAAAGAGGACTATTAAATCAAAGTTTGTTAATCTTTAGGGTTGTGATCATCAGATTTGAAGCGATAAGCAAAGAATATGGCTTTCAATTTAGAATAGAGGTACTTCGTAATTTAATCAATAATTCCGTGGCCTAATAGTAAAATGCTTTTATATTATACAAAGGAATTATTGTTCAGCATAATTTCGGTCCCGGAAAATGAAACCAATTCAGTGGTGAATAGTTCACATAGATCAAACAATATACAATGAAAATTTAAGATCAAAATTCAGATATTAATATCTTCGTGTCATGCTACAGTTTTATTGATGCAATTTCCTAAAAATGATCACTATAATTTTTTTTAAGTTTCATATTAAAACACATGAATGATGCAATTAGAAATTTAAGTTATAAATATTATTTGTAACGTTAATTTGAATTATCTGCTGAAGTAGAACGTTGTTAAATGAACGAAAGACCATGAATATGACCACAACTTTGAAATTAAGTGAATTCTGTTTTGCTAATGAATCGTTAATTGTTTTTTTCGTGATTTTTTCAAATCTAAAAGATTAATAATTAATTTTTTCAGGAAATTTTTTCATGATCACTTTGCCGAGTACTCACAAAGCTGAGTACTGTTCACTCAAGTCCTCGAAAGAAATATGAAAATGGTTGCAGGTAGCATAATTTTTTCTTCCTCTTTTTACAAATGAAAATGTCGACATTCACCACCTGAAATTCCAACAGAGTTTTCTTGCCCCATTAATTTCCAAGAAACCAATAAAATCGACTTCAGAATGTTCTAGGTACCATGTCCCTTCAAGATGTTAGCAATCATGGCTCTCCACAATTTCCTGTCTTTTGTAGCTCTTAAAATCTTTTGTATTTTTACCATTTCATCTAGACCCTACCCTGCCACTCATTCGCTCAAAGTCATCAAGTAGGTTGTGCCTTGATTGTCTTTTTAACATTCAGTCTGTCCTGCGAGTATCAAATTTTCCAAGCACTCTTTCCTCATTATGCGTCCCAGAAATTTAAATTGTTTCTTCTTGATGTTAAGTAGTAGCGTCCTTTTTGTTACCATTGTCTTTAGAACTTCGTCGTTGCTCACCTGTTAGGTCCATGGTATTCTCAGAATCTTTCTGTAGAATCACATATCTCTTGATTCAAACTTCTTTTCTGTTGATTCAAGCGTCCAGCATTCGCTGCCATAGAGAAGGGTTGATACTTCGTAACAGTTCTGTAGGAAGAGCTCTAAAAGTGTTAATTTATATCAGTGTATTTTATTATATTGCTCTCTTGTTTTTATAGTTGCTTTCTAGTTTTGTAACATTTATTAACTCATCAGTTTTGCTGTTTCTTTTCCGACGCAGAAAATTTAAACGCAACGGATGTAGGTAAACAAAAGTACAATTTAGAAGCATTTAAAAAATGTTTTAATTGTTCAAAACTTAATTATAGCATGAAGAAGCGGAGACATATTAAAATTTCGAAAGAAACGGTCAGGTACCTTAAGCAGTCAGTTTTTCGATCAAACTTTATCAAAGAGGATCGTTAATAAGTTTAAAATATTAAATAATAAAAGAGAATTGCCAATAAAAACGAGATAAAACAAAATGAATATTTATGTGGCATCTTACAAATCCTCTTTGATATGGTTTGATCGAAGAGTTAAGCGCCTAAAATGATTTTTTATACTAATGTTTCTCCCAATGCTAGGCCCAAGAGCCACTCAAAGTAGAAGGTTACTGTATGTTGTATGAACGTTAGAAAAGGTAATAAGTACAGTTTATGAGGTTAAGGCCTAGTGGATGAAGGCGTTGATTAGATCCAGTGACTAGACCCAAAGAGTTGTGCTTTCAATACCAGGCCACAGCAGTGGTGAACCGAAACTTGAATAGTTGAGTCAAAGGGAAATAACTGAGACATCCGGAAGAGGCATGACACGTGGAACTAGAACCGGTGGACGAAATAAAGGGTTCGGTTCTGAATACCAATCGCCTGAAGAAGGTCGGAGCGTATAACGGCTGAAACATTGTGGCTATGGTGATTACGATGAGGATAACAGTCCGAATAATGTAAATAATGTAAGTAATCATAATACCTCATCTCAGAGATATAGACAGCTATAATTTAGAAGCACTCATTTCCAATTCATGACAGACCTGTTTAGTATTTGATATCGTAGCATATTCTCACCAACACTAGATATCGGTGTTCGAATTCAAATTTCCAAAGCTGCTTTTCAATGTACAAAGGTTTTCCTCGTTTCGAAAATTCGCGCGGTACCATCTTCCAGTCCTATTTGGTTTTGTATGAATTTGTATCTTACGAAGCCAAATTTAGTAAACATCAGTAAGTGGCTGTTTTGCTTCTATATGAAGTCATTCCATAAGAAATGTTCGATAGATTGGAAAATATTTCGATATTCAGTTGAAATGATACCATTACACGCCTGTGCGTGTTCAGACAGTTTTAAATGGTTGAGTTACGTCGCTACAGTACGTTTCAGCTAAGTTAATAATTAGACGGTTCTAAAGTTGGACTTGACGTACCAACGGATCGCAGAAGACATATAATATTCCTTGACGTCAGAAAGCGTAATAATACTGTATCCCCAACCTGAAGTAGTCACGGTTTCAATAGGCTAAATTCATTTAAAAATGGAAAAGAAATTGCCGAAGATGATTTGAAAAGTTTAAACTTTAGCTTACAAACAGAAAAATGGTGCATACATCATTTGATATAAGAGCAGCTGTAAAGCAATGAATGTATTTTGGCAGTTTCGGACAACTAATAATAACTCCTTGTTCATAAGAAGTATGAGAAATAAGACCCTGGTGAGCCTAGAAGAGAGAAAAGATAGATTTTATTTTATAGATGTATTTTTTCATAGGAAACAACACTCCACAAACAGCTGAGCAGTACTGAAAAATAAAATTTTAATGAAAACATTGTAAATTTATGACAACTTCAGTTTATGTTAAATTTGTTATTTTATCTTTCAATTAATTTTGAAATATTTTTCCTTACAAGATTTCAGGAAAATAACACCTAGTTCATAAGAACCAGTATATATGGCTATTTTCAACTTAAGACTGAATTCAAGCCATTTTACAGTTTACTGTCATCTGCCATGAGCTGGAAAAGAGCTTAACCTATATAAAAATAGTCCACCATGATATGACAGAAGCCAACTGTAAAGTCAGAGTGGGCATCTTCACTTCTCTGCACTTATGAATGTATCTTGATACTTTTGGACAGATTATTGATGACTGGTGATGGACATTGGGTATTTTATACAAATATAACACAAGAAGATGATGGTTTATTAGATAAAGATATACAAGCAAAAGCACAAGCCAAAACAGACGATCATCCTTGGAAAGTTTTGGTGTTTAATAAAACTGCATTGGTGTTGTCTATTTTGAGTTGCTATCAATCATTGTTATGATTGCTCCCTTACTAAATTATTTTATATCATTTTCATATTGGCAGTAGTTAGAATACTTAATCACAGCTTTGAAATCAATAGAAAAGGTGGAGTGTTCAATTATAATAATGTGTGAACCTACACAGCAAAGATCACATCTGAGAAGACAGAAGACATTGGCTGGAGAAAATTCCGATTCTCTGAAACACATCTCCCGGAGTTTTCAGAACCATCTTGATGGATATTTTTCTTTGGCTTACCGTGTCCTTTCAGGACGTGAACGATCATGATTCTCAGTAATTTCCTACGTTTGTAGTTCTTAGCCATGTTTGACTTTTTTTTTTAAAATCTCCCTCCATGTTTGTTATCAATTTGCACAAGCTCATTTAACAGGTTATTTGCTTTTATTTTATCTGCCTCATCCTGCTACTAAGAACAGGAAGTTATTGCCTATGTCCTGAAAGGACACAGTAAATAAAAGTAGAACGTTTTAATAACTGTATGTTGGCTTTGTATTGACTCAAGTTTATAAAAAAAGCAAAACTGTTAAAATAATGATGGGCTCAGATGAACCGAACGAAAACAATAATAAGAATTATGAAAGCTCAGAATGTCCAAGACTTTTCGCTAAGTCGAAGGCCCCTTCTTTGACAATTCTCCTTCAAGATAGTCATGTAATAAAAAAACACCGAAGCTTTTAACTAGTCACCCTATTTCTTAAGCACAGGGCTATATCTAAAAGTACTGAAACGAACAAAATGTCATGGTAAAAGAAGTTGAATATTTGTTTCGCGGAATATCAACACTTTTTGGGCCATTTAATGTCAAAATTTAATTTTCTTGGTAGCATTAGTAATTAACAGAAATGTATTTTTTTCATAAATGTATTGCTGGCTTTTTTTAAATTTTCTTCAATAAAAATGTATTGCTGGTAATATTTTTACCATTAAAATGTATTGTTGGTATTTTTACTATAAAAATGTATTTTTATACTTTCATAGTGTTTTGACCCGGTTTGGGCGTTAACTATTTGCCCATAGCTGGGACCCTAACAGATGTTACTAATACGAGTCAGGGTATCCCTGGGAAGAACAGCAATTAAGAGGTGGTTCGACGCTCCTCAAAACCTCTCGATCCGGGGCCTTGCTGCCGGATGTAGTTTATCATCATACCCAGGAATGTTCGTGATTTTCATCTGAGATTGATAATGTACAAAAAATTATTAGTTTCAATTGTGAGGTTGGAAGGAAAACAGGGCAATCTATTATCGAATTATCTCGTAATGACAATTTTTATGGTACCCTGCAATCTACCCAGAACAGAATCCCCACAAACCGTTACAATCAAGGATGCATGTCTCTCCTTTATTTGATATTTGCGTTTTCGCTGCTGTTATTTTTATTTAATCTATCTATCTATCTCTCTATCTATCTATCTATCTATCTATCTATCTATCTATCTATCTATCTATCTATCTATCTATCTAATATTAAAGGTCTGTGATTGCGTGCATTTGTGTTTGCGTGCTTGTGTGGCGCGTCCGTCCGGTGCATAATGATTTAAGTTAATCTGATTTAAGTGAATAAGATTTAAAGATAAGAGTTGTTTGTACAGTAAGTAGTTTTATTTTAACTTTCTTCAAACAGACAATTTTTAATTAAAATATTTTTAAGTTAAAGACACAAAGAGATCCCGTTTTGCTGTTTCGTTCAGTTGTTTGTAGAGTAATAATTTATGTTTCAGCTTTCTTTAAACAAACAATATTTTAAATATTTTTAGCATATTTAAAAAATTAAAATTAAAAGTTTATCCCAGAAGTTCTATTTCTATTACATGCTGTAAAAAAAATTAGTAAAATGTTAAACACGATCTTGCAAACTAGACAAATGATGTCACGAACGAATTGAAATATTTATCTGATTCATAATAAAATTAACTTTCATTTCAATGAAATCAACTTTAATGTTTTATAACCTGAATCGTCAGTGAACCAAAGGGGCGCGGATAGTCTAGTATCTAACAAAATTCAGTTATCGTAGAGATATAGTGGTTTTAAATTGATTCTCTTTTTTATTGTGAATTTAATTTGCGACACTATACATGTGCTAATAATCAGTCAGTAGTTATGTGCCATGCGTGATAAACGCTTAGGCGATCATGTATCTTTCTATACATGACTGACGAGGCAGATTTTTTTCCCGACAGTTGGTTGTCATTTCTTTCTGCGTTAGACCAGTTGCCATGCAAGGCTATAGAACCTGTTCTATCCTACTATTTACTCATAGTTGGGAAGTGGGGTAATACCTTTCTCAATAGTATTAGCACGTAATTCCTCAATCCGTGCCGTCATCCATTACTCCACCATGCTAATAAGTTGTTATCGGCGTGGGAAAGGAACCGAGTTCAAATTCCGACCGATTCTGTTTTTCTCACTTTGCTCGATGGATTTATGGCTTTTCCATCTTCCACAAAATTTAGGTAAAAGTAGCAGAACCAACTGGGTTCTCTAGCCTTGTGGTGTAAAATTCTGAATCCAAAACCAGCCTGAAGAAGGCTGAGATTCGTCAGGTCATCATGTTCTAGACACACTATTATAATTTTATTTTTCCCTATCATTAGAAAGCATTGTCGATATAGTGGGTGCGATGGGTAAATTCTCGCCTAAACTACGCGTAAAGGAATATAACACCGACATCTCATTTTAACAGATATGTTTACCAAAATTGCACAAAAATATTGTGAAATACAAAAGAGTAAATTTAATCAATAAAATCGCCCTTGACTTCAACCACAATCTCCTGACGATTTCGGAATCTTCTGCAACTCTTCTGGACGGTTCTCCTAGTTTAAGTTGGCGAATGCTGCCATAATCCTTGCCTTTAGTTCATCTTTGGTGTTACAAGGAGGTTTGTTGGTCTCTCATCTCAACTGCGCTCCACACATAATAATCAAGGAGGTTGCAGTCTGAGGAGTTAGGTGGCTAAAGGAAAAGGGTGACAGGGTCGCAGAAATTGTCTGACAGCTATGATTAGGTTGCTTGTGTAGATGCCTGTTGCCACCCTCTGAACCCAGGCCTCCGCCTTGAGTCTGAAACCGTCACCAACACATTCGGGATTTCCTGTCTTATCAGAGCGATCAGAGTGAGTTTTCCGAGCTCCTCTATATTCGTAATCACCATTACATTCTTCCAGCTCTTTCCCACTTCTCAGAACTGTCCTCAGATTGACACCCAAACACTCTGAAATGTTCGTATTGGAGGTTCCGGCGCGAATGCCAAGGAGTACAGCGTGCCATTTCCAAATTTCTGGAGGAGTGAATTTCATCGTGGTGCTCTCTTTTTTTTTTTTTTTTTTTTTATAGACAGTGCCCAACTGACCCTACTATACTGGGCAGTCGGCAAAATCAAAAACAAACAACGCGCATGCGCAAAATTAGACATATGAAAAGGCGACAATTCATCCATCGCACCTTGTGTTATGTAATCATTAGAGTGAATAAAATCTTACCGTATTTCTTTATTAATATAGCACAATTTATATATATAAAAAAAAAACTAATTTGAAATAATGTATGACGTTTAAATGTTTTTTGAACAATTGTAAATAAATTCATAGATTTCCTATCGATCCAAATCGCACACAATGACTTATGTCTTCTGCATTCCTGTTATTGAGTGCATTAAGATACTACATTGGGTGCAGATGTACTGATAAAATACATTTATTTATTAGTTTTTCTTTCTTTCTTTTAATTACATTCTTTTTCTTGTTTCCTTTTTTGCCTTTTAAATATATTTATATGAATGTATCGCATCAAATTATATCAATATAAAACTCATTATGAATTATTTTACCACCGAACAGTATTGCATATGATATAGAATGCATTTTACTACAGAAAACTATTGTAGATTAATATAGAACACACTGAAATTATTTTATTACAGAAAAGAATTGAAGATTATATTAACACAGAATGGATTGAAAATTATCATATAAAGCATTGAAAATTAGTGTAAAACTGCAGTGTAAATTATTTTACAGTTTTAAAACTATTTTACTATTGGACACCAAAATACGGGTTTATATCGCAGACGTTTTGAGCACATTGCTGTTAAGCTCAGAATCGTGAATACAATATAGGTCCCATATCAATCAGCTGGATGTCTTCCACAAAAGCTTTCTGCACGTGATCTGCGGATATACTTTTGACAATAGGGTGTCTAATGATGCTACATTGATGAATTTGAGACTTTCATGATGCAGTCACAAGTTTGCTGGTCTGGTCATACTGCAAGAATGAGTGACGACAGACTGCCTAAGGTCCTTATGTATAGACAGCTTGACAGTGGACAAAGGACAGTTGTGCGGCTATCATTCTCATATAAAGACAAGTTAAAGAATAACTTCTCAGCTGTCAATGTGCCTCATACTAACTTTTCTGAATAGAAACAACTGGAGGTATTTGTACCAGAGTGGGTGTCAGACATTTTGGATAAGAGACGAAAGACAACGGCGAAAAGCGCCATCAAATATTTCAGTTGTTATGTCCTGACATCCAACGCTGTTGCACAATAAAGTGAACTTGTATGCAGGAGACTAGCGAGTGCCCATCATGAAATCCATTAGTTATATGCGAAAGTTTCTTCTTTTGCATTTCTCACTTGTAGAAGTCTCTTCCGGTCAACTTTGATCTTCAAAAAATTAAATGCAATGCCAATCGTTATGTTTTGTTTTCTTAATTCCTGTTTTTTTTATTGTTCTCTCTTCTTAATGTTTTCTTCTTTTTTCAAATTCTCTCACGCTCAATAACCTCTTGCATCGTAGAGGCTTTATTACCTTGCTTTGGGTGAAATGATTAAAAGAAATAGGAAGACAGAATGATAAATGTAGATGCATGTTTGAGATGAAGTAGAAATTTTTGAAAAGGGCATTTGCTAACATAGAGAGATCAACAAGGTGTAATTTATGCTTGAAAGAATAAATTAAATAAAGTTTTAATCCATGATCAGAGCAGAATATTGAATAAAACATTAGAAGTGGTTTCTAACTGTAAGCATGAAAAGAAATTTCTATTGTTCGAGTTACCCACTGATTAATGAATGCTATGTGCATATTCGTGTTTATAGAAGAACAACAGATCAGTTTTCTTAATTCAATTGTCTGACAATCAATTCACAGTGTGAAACTTTTAGTAGCAAGTTGAATTTTTTATCTGTCTGGTGTTTATATATTAGGTTGGTGCAAAAATAATATCGTTTTTTGACGTTAAAGAATACGTCAAAAAACGATATTATTTTTGCACCAACCTGATATATATATATATATATATATATATATATATAGAGAGAGAGAGAGAGAGAGAGAGTGTGTGTGTGTGTGTGTGTGTGTTTTATTATCAGCAGTAAATAAATCAGTGTTATTTATTTATTTCTCTATTGGATCATGTTATTTAAATCATGGTAAATATGTGTGAAAAATAATATCGCCCAAGGCTTCGGTGTCACACCTCCACTCGATGGTCAAAATGTTTGATGACGTCTCTTCATAGTTACTCAATTATCTCACCAATATGCCTTATTACCCCATCCTTCAGCTGTTGAATAGTTGTTGGCTTGTTGGCATGGACCTTACTTTTGAGATGACCCCATAGGAAGAAATCTAAAAGCGTCAAGTCGCACGATCGTAGTGGCCAATTGACTTCGCTGTTTCGATAATGAGATATCAGCCGACCTGGGAACTTCTTATTGAATTTCTGTTTGAACGTCCATTTTCGTAATAGGCTTCAATAACTTTAACACGTTGTTTAATTGTTAATCTTTTCATGGTTGAAAATGCCAAAGACTGAAGTTGTTAAATCTGAAAGAAAAAGAAAAAAAATACATTAGACACTTAAACTTAATTCATATTTCAAATCGGTCTAAGTTATTGGAACAGCCTTATATATATATATATATATATATATATATATATATATATATATATATATATATATATATATAGGAGTGATATGTATCTCTCTCTCTCTCTCTCTCTCTATCTCTCTCTCTCTCTCTCTATATATATATATATATATAACACCCTTATTTTAGTAAATGCATTACAAATTATATTAATATGAAATGCATAGTAAATTAGTGTACTAAAGAATGAGTTTTAAAACATTTTAGTATAGAAATGTGTTAGCATATAGGATGCATTGTATGTGCTAATGATTTCCTATGTGCTAACAGCGTATCTGTTAGCACATAGGGAATTGATTGAAAAGAGAAAAATACACAAATTGGATGTCTTCAAAATACAGTAAACATAAATATCTGATAATCTGTCAACGGACATCGCGTTTGTGAGTCACATATAAACAAACACATATTTGTGTTACAAGAACTGGGACACATTTTAATTTACACACTGTATACGGTCTGAACGGTTCTATTTTCACTCCAATAACCAAGTACAGTCTGGTTGAATGAAGGAATCGTTCAATTTAATCAAGCAGCCCTTGGTTTATTCCAAAAAATTAATGAAGACAAAGCTAAATTGAAACTACTAATTATTTACCTATTATTTTAACGTTCAGGATATAGACGATTACGGCTCTCCACAGATTCCTTTACTGTGAACTAACATGACTTCCTGTCGGAGTGGTTTCTTGTTGCATTCCACGAAGTTTTAAATTAAGAGATATCCTTCTCCTAGACTAGCTGCCAGCTAGTTTAGGGGAACCAGACTACTGTGTTATTTAATCAATAGCCGATGGAATATGAAATCTATGCCTTTCCCAAGGTTATAAGCGTGAAGTGATAGAATTAGTTCGTAACTTGAACTCGGCGCACTGATTCTTCGCTTCGCACCAATAACCGTTACTCTACCTGCACATATATAATTTTTTTGCATATTCTAAAATATTCAGCTTTTTCCTTTGATAAAATGAAGTACGGACGGGTCGACTGATATCTCATTATCTAAATTAGAAAGAAAAGTCAACATTTTAACAACGGATTCTTTTTAATAAAATGGGGTATTTGGGCGGAGGTTTCCCAGTCCTCAATTCTCAGGCAGGGTTAAAGTTCAAAAGCTCTCCGAATCCTTGTTGGAGAAGAATTATTTTTCACCCTCCAATCTCTCTCTCTCACTCTCTCTCTCTCTCTCTCTCTCTCTCTCTCTCTCTCTCTCACACACACACACACACAGAGGATGTGGTGAATCTCTCATTACTCTTTCATGGAAAGTGCGCGGGCGAACTTCTTGGTTCCGCCAGGTCTACCTTCACCACTAGGACCCGCCATTCCACTTACATAGTAGCAAACCACTGACTTTCTCTCCGTATTTCATGACGAAAAATAAGTTTCAATCAAATAGCTTCTTTTCGCGAACCTCTGATCTGTGGAACAGACTCTCAATAGGATGTTTTCCCGATCACTGCAATCTTAATCTGTTCAAGTCTAGAGTTAAACATTATCTTCCTCTCCTATTGATATAAATTACCCCTTAACGTAACTCTACCTCAAGTGGCCACCGGGTACAGGGTGATGCTTACTTAAAAAAAAAGCATTTCTTCTGCAGATTTCCTGACCCAGAATTACAATTCTGTTCTATTCACTTGATACTGAATAAAACTTAAAATAAAGAAAAATGAAGACAGTATGTATGGAAGCCGCTGATAGATTAAATAAAACCTGACCAGAAAACTGATTATTGCAACAGAAAACTAAACAGTTTCAGAGATTTTGATTGTTTAAACAGCCTTCCAGAACCGTCGATATGATTTATGGCTCACTCAATCTATGCTTTAGAAAAAGACATCCTACACTAGTTTGGTTGCCTTCGACATGATGTCAATATCAGCTTGTCAAACATTGTAGGTAGACTAAAATGTCGTTACTTGGTTGTAATACTCCCAAGAAATCGATGATGATTTCCCAAGTGTTTTTGTCCCATCCACTGGACATTATTCTGTCTCGTTAACACAATGCTTACAACACAACATAAAAAAAAAAGAAAAGGAAGAAATGAAATACGATGCTGCATAATTCTTGTCTCTATAATTCCCGTCTTTCTGGCTAATAACAAAGAAACATTAACGACATTAATTAGCCAATGCTTATTTAATAGCATATAATAATGTCATGACGTACTAGTAAGTAATCTCACATCTGACGATATATGTTAGCAATGAGTGTTTTGCACTGAAGACTGAACAATCATTGTTCACTTGTGCAGGAGAAACTAAGGATGTAATAAAATAAGTAAGAAGATATTCCACATACACACACACATATATATATGTGTGTGTATATACAGACAATAGGAAAGCTTATCTTAGCCAACACGTTCCGTCCTCTAAACAACTTTATCAAGGCAAACGCAAGAACTTTATTTTGTAAAATGTATTTATATACAAGAGTAAAAATGTTATTAGCTTTTCAAAATTTAAAGTTTAGGAACGCACATAAATATCAGATAAGCTGGAAAATCAAGTAATGAAAAAATTCAATGTCTAATGAACAAAATTAAATATATACAGAGTGCGATGGGTAAATAGTCGACATTTTATATTTTTTTAATTTCGCGTATGCGCGTTGTTTTTATTTTTTATTTTGTCGACTGCACAGTATAGTAGGCTCAGTTGGGAACCGTCTGTGTGAAAAAGATCAACATGGCGCAATTCACTGTGCTGTACTGCTTGGCATACCCACCGGAAGTTCCAATACGAACATTTTAGTGTGTCTGGGTGTCAATCTGAGGACAATGCAGAGGATGCTGTGACCCCAAAAGATGTAGCGGGAGTGATGAAAAACAAATATCCAGGCAACATCATGGTGTTTGGAATGATTACTAGTGATGGCAACGGTATCCTTCAATTCATCTTCCCACAGGGCCTCATCAAGTGCATTGGGGAGGTAGTGCTGCTCTGGGTCAAGAGGGTGGCTGCTGGAAGACACAATATCTGGCAATAGGACTCTGCACCATGCCACACAAACAGGAGAACCCAGTCATAGCTGTCAGACAATTTCTGCGACCACATCATCCCTTACATCTGGCCACCTAACTCCTCAGACTGCAACCCCCTTGAATATTATGTGTGGGGCACAGTTGAGATGAGAGACCAACAAACCTCCTTGTAACACCAAAGATGAACTGAAGGTAAGGATTATGGCAGCATTCATCAATTAAACAAGGCGATCGTCCAGAAGAGATGCAGGAGATTCTGAAGACCTCAGGCGGTTGTAGTTGAAGCCAATGGCGATTTTAATGAATAAATTTACTCTTTCGTATTTCAAGATATTTTTGTGTAATTTTGGTAAATGTATCTGTTAAAATGTCAGTGTTATTTACACACACACACACACACACACACACACACACACACACACACATATATATATATATATATATATATATATATATAGAGAGAGAGAGAGATAGTGTGGATATAAAAATTAACACAGGATGGTGCCTGTCAGTTTTATGACTCATGGCAATATTCAGACTAATAGCAACTTACATAAACATAAAACCATTTTCAGAACAATACCAATTTACACACACACACACACACACACACACACACACACATATATATATATATATATATATATATATATATATATATATATATGTCCAAATGTTCCGTAATTCTGAGCGTTTTCGGCTATACTTTTAGCCATTATCAAGTATGATTTTATTTTTGCTTTCTAACTGTGTGTATGTTTCTAAAGTTATAGCGATGTTTTATTTTTCAAACACAGTTAGCACATTGTGGACATTTTCGTAGTTAATATTATTGAGTGTTGTTTTTTCTTCTTTATTATTAAGGCTTCCATTATTTTTAATCTTTTTTTACATGTGGATGAGATTATTATGTTTGTATTTTCTACTAATATGTTTCGGATGGATTTTGGTAAGTTTGTGTGGGTTCAAATGGAGCTGTGGTCAGATAGGTGTAACGTAAGGCATCTGGATAGGCGTGTAGTTGTGTGACCGATATAATTATTTATGAGTTCGGTTTGATCAGGAACATAGTTCCTTAAGAGCCATTTGAACTCATAAATAATGTTCGTTCGCTGTAATTTTGATTTTGCTGGTGTGTTGTTCTTTTTTAGGATAAGGTTAGCTATTTTAATTTTTTTTTGTATTTGATAATTTGTTTTTTTTTTCGGGGGTAATTGTTGGTAGTGTATTTCTTTATATTTCTAAGTGAAGATTCATTTTGTTTGTAGTGGATGTGCATTTGTTTTTTTCTTTTTTTTGTAGAAAATATTTATGTTATTTTGGACTATATGTTCACTATGATTGTTATTTACTTTGGGAAGAAATAATCTAATTTGGTGGTCTATAAGGTCGTTATCTATCTATCTATCTATCTATCTCTCTCTCTCTCTCTATATATATATATATATATATATATATATATATATATATAAATTTGAAATTATTAGATTTAAAAACAAGGCTGATCTCTTAAATCAAAGATATGAACTAACGGTTAATTGTAAACACCGTTATAAATTTAACTTATTATAGGGATCGTATACTTTAAATGATAATGATATGTAGCTGTAAGTTTAATAGATTATAACTTTTATTGCCTGATGATCAATCTGACGATATGAATGTGTATGGTATAACTACACAATGTTATTCATTTTTCTGTATGTGTATGTATATATATATATATATATATATATATATATATATATATTTGTGTGTAGTTATGTGTGTTTGTACTGCGGAATGTGTATGTTTGTATATTAATGTATTAATATGTTGCTAAGTTTTGTATGTATATATATGTATATATTTATATATGTATGTGTGTGTATTTTTTGTGTGTATATAGATATATGTGTGTATGTGCGTGTATGTATGTATATGTATGTATGTGTGTGTGTGTGTATATATATATATGTATAAAGTAAGAAGGTAAAAAGGAGGAGAAGAAAAGAGGTTAAAATATATATTGGTGTATATGTGTATTTGTAGATGTGGGTATGTGTGTGTGTATATATATATGGGTATGTATCCGTATATGTATGTATATATGTATCTTTATGTGTGTATATATGTAAGTGCCTGTATGTTTATGTAGTTGTATATATATGCATGTATGTATGTGTGTATATGTATATATATATGTGTAGGTGTATGTGTATGTCTATATATATATATGTGTGTGCATGTGTATGTATGTGTATGTGTGCATGTATGTGTATGTGTAAGTATATATATATATATATATATGTATGTATATATATATATATATATATGAGTATATGTATGTGTATGTGTATGTATATATATATGTATATATGTTTGTATGTGTATTGTTATATTGTGCACCTAAATTTATTTACGTATATTTATGTTGGTATGAATGTGTTTTTATATATGTATTTTTGTGTTTGCATGTATATTGATGTATGTCTATGCCTATGTATGTGTATGTATGTATGTTTATATATGTTTTTGGTTAAATGTCGTTGTATTTATGTGTATGTACGTATATATGTGTATTTGTTTTTATAGATAGGTATTTTTATGTATATATTTATGTGTATGGATATTTCTGTATGTGTGTATGCATGTATACGTATATATATATATGTGTGTGTATATATGTATGTGTGTACGTGTATGTATATATATGTGTATATATGTGTGTGTGTGTTTACTTATGTAGGTGTGCAGTTGTATATATGTATGTTGACACCTACTGTATATGAAATTGTTTATGTGTACGTGTAGGTAGGGAAACTTGGGTATGTCATTACGGCCACATGGGTTAGTACATATGTGTGTATATATGTTTATATTTGTGTATTGCTGTGTGTATATATGTATTTATATGTGAGTATGTGTACACATATATGTGTGTATATTTGTGAGTATATATGTGTATATGTTTATGTATGTGTATGTGTACTTGATACCATGGAGATATATACGTATGTATATGTTTATGTATGTATGTGTAGATATTTCGATGTGTATGTATGTATGTATATTTATGTATGTGTGTGTGTGTATATGTATATATATATATATATATATATGCGTATATGTCTGTGTATGTGTGTGTGTGTATATATATATATATGTATATGAGGTGGACATCGTAGTTACCGATGGGTGTTGACTTTGATGTCCGATTTTATATTTACATACACTATTTTAATATATTAAATAATATTATTTTTAATCATTTTTATCTTTGTATATTTACTCGCTTAAGTTAGATTTCAATAGGTTGTTAACATTCATGTAATGACATTTTCTGTCTTAAATATTTATCGGTTGTGGTATCCGATTGTCTGGGTCAATGTCTGTGGATGTGTGTGCATGTATTTATAGGTATCTATGTGTATGGAAAGTGCATTCACTTTTAATTGTGTATGTATGTACGTGTGTGTTGGTTTCCCTTCCCCCACTTCCCCCTTTTTTCATGACAGACCGTGACGATGTTCTCTGTCTTGTCTCTTTTTGTGTGTGTATATATATATAAATATGTCTTGGTGCTTATATATTAGAATCTGATTGCGCTTGTTTTACGCGTGAGTTTAGGACCCCATTCACACACCATTAGGATTAAAATGTATACATTGTAAAAAGACCGGATATTAAATATAGCTAAAGTAACTTCAATGAAGAAATAAATTGAATAACATATATATTTCTTCTTTTCTCCTCAGTAATTTTATAGTTGTAAACTTAATAGCGAATAAATTTTAAATTTTGATTTTGTAATTAGCAGTTTTAAATTTTAATATTAAATTTGATCATATAATTTAGTAATTATTGGTTGGAATAAATTCTTTTTTAATACTACCCATATTTTAAAGATCTGGATAGATATTATAACATGACTTCGTTATCAAGCTTTTTCAATTTTCCTATACTTGTGTTTTGATTGGTCCATCTAGGCTTTGTAACAACGTTTTCCCCTTGCGAAGGATTGTTAATTAATTTGAAACTTTTAAAACCATTTATTTTACATTCAACGTCATCACTTGATAAGACACCGAGGGTGTTGAAACAAAATGGCTATTTTTGTAGTGATTTTATAACATATTTATGTTATAAATTTTTTTTTAAATAAATAATTATATATATATATATATATATATATATATATATATATATATACATATATATATATCAAACATGTTTGGTTGAATAATATCGACAAGTTTTTACTATCTATTGTTTTATTAACCCTTTTAATTTTTCGAATTATTAGTTATTATTATATATATATATATATATATATATATGCGTATATGTGTGTGTATGTGTGTGCGTGTGTGTGTGTGTGTATATATATATATGTAGATGAGGTGGACATCGTAGTTACCGATGGGTGTTGACTTTGATGTCCGATTTTATATTTACATATACTATTTTAATATATTAAATAATACTATTTTTAATCATTTTTATCTGTGTATATTTACTCGCTTAATCTCTAAATCTTCTAAAGTTCATATTTTTATTTATTTTATTTTTTCCCCGGTTGTTTTCGAATGTTGCTACATTTGTTTTCAAGGACTGTGTTTTATGCATGTTTATGAAACGGTTTTTGTAACATGAACATTCACCAAATAATACTTGAAAACGAATGTAGCAAGAATCAGAATCTAGAGCTGGAACAAATTGTTTTATAAGGTCCAATTTTACTGTAGTGGAGGAAAGAATACTTTCCGGGTGTCCAACAGTGGCTCCCATTTGACGCTGTCCCCTCTCACACTGAACTCAGTCCGTTGTAGCTAGTCTCGTCTGTTGTAGTGTACTGCAGTGCCATTGCTGTCCAAAAGACAAAGATAACCCGAAAATTTGGTAAAACCGCTTTGGAAACCTATCAGCAAAGCCACCATTTTGAAATTTCGGATTACCTTTCAACCATACTCTTCATATTTTAAGGCATCTAGCAAGATCTTGGCACTTTTGCATTCCTGTTTGAGCTGAACCTAGTGAGCCAGAGGAAGAGATAGATATATGTTCCCGTTTATTAAGCATCACGGCTTTGAGGATTCTGGATGAGCTGTCGATGAAGAGTCGACACTTGCTGGAGTTTCAGTTGAATCCACTTACCTCGAACAGACAGGTCTCACTGTGGAAAAAAGCAAAGCCCATCTTGACGAGTGAAAAAGCTTGTAAAATACAGTCAAGTTTTCTCTGGCTTGCGACTTGCACACTTCCATCGAACAAATTTCATCGCGTGTGTCTCGGCGTCAAAAGCTCCCCATTAGGCTTTCTGAGAACAAGATCTTTGATCAAATCGTTGAGGGCTTTTTGTTTGGGGTTGTATGAATTTCTCTTCTTGGTTGCACCTCTAGAATCTGGATCAATGAAGAGAGAACAGTCGTCTTCTGAAAACGGCAGTTCTCTTTTGGAGGAGTCGGTACAGGGGTGCCCAGGACACTCGGGCGATGGCTGACAAAGTGGCTGGATATATTGCATTCTTGCCAGCTTGACGTTTGGAAGTGTCCACCATACAGAAGAAACTAGTGGTCAGTTGGTTCCCTCCAAATTCTTGGGGTTACTAATTTCATGACTCTGTTTTCTCCTCTGCACCATATTGCAAAAGACCAAAAAAAAAAAAAATGAGCATAAAAATATAGTTATTAGGTTAGTGCAAAAATAATGACGTAATAATGACGTTTTTTGACGTTAAAAAATACGTCAAAAAACGACATTATTACGTCATTATTTTTGCACCAACCTAGTATATTTCACCCGAAAATTGTGTGCTGGATATGCAAAATTTTGACTTTGGACCCCAGTTAATGCCACAAGAATATGGAATCTATAATATTCCGTATTTTAATGGTTCTTGCCAGTGATCCAATATAGAAAACATTTATGATGCTGTGGGCACTAATGAGCGACTGTTGAAACCTATTTAATACATATTTTTCAATAACACTGGTAAAAGAAATAAATAAAAGTAAAAATAGTTAAATGAAAAAAATTCAAAATATTAACACTTAAAAATTCCACTACCCAAACAAGTAAACATTCTGTCTTACCTTCTATAGTTCTTTTGCAGAGATCGCAGGTGAAATGAAGTGCCCGGGGTTTATTTTGATCCCCAACAGGCATTCCAAAATATGTCTTGTAGTCTCACCCATTTTAGCAGCTGTTACCACAGAGTACTTTTACCGTCTTGTTTTGAATGAATTCACCACAGAAATAACAAAATCCCTCTGCGGATTCTTATAAACTCTTGCTACCATCTAAGACGAATGCATTTATTAACGACGATTTCTTTGAACGTAGACAGCTAGAAGTAAACTGAACTGTTGAGCTTACTTTCCCTTTTTTTATACTGCCATCTATGATGCCAGGATGTTCTAGAAATTCTTGTAACTTTTAGAAACTTCTCGAAATTTCTAGAAAATTCTTTATCTACTCAGCGCTGAAACTATCAGTTAGGTGACGATAATTTCTTTCTATAAAGGACGATAACTCAAAATATTAGGTTGGTGCAAAAATAATGACGTAGTAATGTCGTTTTTTAACGTTAAAAATAAGTAAAAAAAACGACATTATCACGTCATTAATTTTGCACCAATCTTATACAATTGGGTTACTTCCCTTATCTGGAAGACACACGCGACACTCCCAAATTAAGCATAGTGACAAGCCATGTGGAATTCATAGTTTCAATCCAAACAAATCCTTGCTGTTTGCAGACAGTAAATGAATAAAGTTGTTTTATTATACGTTAAAATACTTTTTTTATTTTTATTTTCATTCGTTTTTGTTCTTCCTAACTACCTGAGATATAACACTATCTGAAATATAATGGAAAATAGGTTAGTTTTAAAACATCGATGTCTAGGTTACAAAAGCAAAGTTTGAAGGGAATAATAGTCTTTTCTTTTACTTTCTAGACAGAAGCAATTAGGAAATAACTCTTATTGACTAAAGTCAAAAAGGAAACATTTTATTACGCAGTGTTATTTATTTCATGCCAAAAAGAGAAATGAATATGAATGAAAAGTAAAGAAAAAAACGAGAAGGTAGAGAAAGAGAGAAATAACATTAAAAGAAAAAAAAAAAAAGAATGAACGAATGACGAAAAAAAAAAGAATAGCGATTAAAGAATGGATGAAAGAAAGGAAGTAAACTAAGAAACTATAACAAGAAAAGAAAAAAGAAAGATTAACGAGTAAAGAAAGAAAGATTCAAGCAAAGAAAGAAAGAAAGAAGCTATAACAAGAAAAGAAAAAAGAAAGATTAACGAGTAAAGAAAGAAAGAAAGAAAGAAAGAAGCTATAACAAGTAAAGAAAAAAGAAAGATTAACGAGTAAAGAAAGAAAGAAAGAAAGAAAGAAGCTATAACAAGTAAAGAAAAAAGAAAGATTAACGAGTAAAGAAAGAAAGAAAGATTCAAGCAAAGAAAGAAAGAAAGAAGCTATAACAAGTAAAGAAAAAAGAAAGATTAACGAGTAAAGAATGAAAGAAAGATTCAAGCAAAGAAAGAAAGAAAGAAAGAAGCTATAACAAGTAAAGAAAAAAGAAAGATTAACGAGTAAAGAAAGAAAGAAAGATTCAAGCAAAGAAAGAAAGAAAGAAAGAAGCTATAACAAGTAAAGAAAAAAGAAAGATTAACGAGTAAAGAAAGAAAGAAAGATTAAAGCAAAGAAAGAAAGAAAGAAAGAAAGAAGCTATAACAAGTAAAGAAAAAAGAAAGATTAACGAGTAAAGAAAGAAAGAAAGATTCAAGTAAAGAAAGAAAGAAAGAAGCTATAACAAGTAAAGAAAAAAGAAAGATTAACGAGTAAAGAAAGAAAGAAAGATTCAAGCAAAGAAAGAAAGAAAGAAGCTATAACAAGTAAAGAAAAAAGAAAGATTAACGAGTAAAGAAAGAAAGAAAGATTCAAGCAAAGAAAGAAAGAAAGAAAGAAGCTATAACAAGTAAAGAAAAAAGAAAGATTAACGAGTAAAGAAAGAAAGAAAGATTCAAGCAAAGAAAGAAAGAAAGAAAGAAGCTATAACAAGTAAAGAAAAAAGAAAGATTAACGAGTAAAGAAAGAAAGAAAGATTAAAGCAAAGAAAGAAAGAAAGAAAGAAAGAAGCTATAACAAGTAAAGAAAAAAGAAAGATTAACGAGTAAAGAAAGAAAGAAAGATTCAAGTAAAGAAAGAAAGAAAGAAGCTATAACAAGTAAAGAAAAAAGAAAGATTAACGAGTAAAGAAAAAAAGAAAGATTCAAGCAAAGAAAGAAAGAAAGAAGCTATAACAAGTAAAGAAAAAAGAAAGATTAACGAGTAAAGAAAGAAAGAAAGATTCAAGCAAAGAAAGAAAGAAAGAAAGAAGCTATAACAAGTAAAGAAAAAAGAAAGATTAACGAGTAAAGAAAGAAAGAAAGAAAGAAAGAAGCTATAACAAGTAAAGAAAAAAGAAAGATTAACGAGTAAAGAAAGAAAGAAAGATTCAAGCAAAGAAAGAAAGAAAGAAGCTATAACAAGTAAAGAAAAAAGAAAGATTAACGAGTAAAGAATGAAAGAAAGATTCAAGCAAAGAAAGAAAGAAAGAAAGAAGCTATAACAAGTAAAGAAAAAAGAAAGATTAACGAGTAAAGAAAGAAAGAAAGATTCAAGCAAAGAAAGAAAGAAAGAAAGAAGCTATAACAAGTAAAGAAAAAAGAAAGATTAACGAGTAAAGAAAGAAAGAAAGATTAAAGCAAAGAAAGAAAGAAAGAAAGAAAGAAGCTATAACAAGTAAAGAAAAAAGAAAGATTAACGAGTAAAGAAAGAAAGAAAGATTCAAGTAAAGAAAGAAAGAAAGAAGCTATAACAAGTAAAGAAAAAAGAAAGATTAACGAGTAAAGAAAGAAAGAAAGATTCAAGCAAAGAAAGAAAGAAAGAAGCTATAACAAGTAAAGAAAAAAGAAAGATTAACGAGTAAAGAAAGAAAGAAAGATTCAAGCAAAGAAAGAAAGAAAAAAGCTATAACAAGTAAAGAAAAAAGAAAGATTAACGAGTAAAGAATGAAAGAAAGATTCAAGCAAAGAAAGAAAGAAAGAAGCTATAACAAGTAAAGAAAAAAGAAAGATTAACGAGTAAAGAAAGAAAGAAAGATTCAAGTAAAGAAAGAAAGAAAGAAAGAAGCTATAACAAGTAAAGAAAAAAGAAAGATTAACGAGTAAAGAAAGAAAGATTCAAGCAAAGAAAGAAAGAAAGAAGCTATAACAAGTAAAGAAAAAAGAAAGATTAACGAGTAAAGAAAGAAAGAAAGATTCAAGTAAAGAAAGAAAGAAAGAAAGAAGCTATAACAAGTAAAGAAAAAAGAAAGATTAACGAGTAAAGAAAGAAAGATTCAAGCAAAGAAAGAAAGAAAGAAGCTATAACAAGTAAAGAAAAAAGAAAGATTAACGAGTAAAGAAAGAAAGAAAGATTCAAGTAAAGAAAGAAAGAAAGAAAGAAAGAAGCTATAACAAGTAAAGAAAAAAGAAAGATTAACGAGTAAAGAAAGAAAGATTCAAGCAAAGAAAGAAAGAAAGAAGCTATAACAAGTAAAGAAAAAAGAAAGATTAACGAGTAAAGAAAGAAAGAAAGATTCAAGTAAAGAAAGAAAGAAAGAAAGAAGCTATAACAAGTAAAGAAAAAAGAAAGATTAACGAGTAAAGAAAGAAAGAAAGATTCAAGGAAAGAAAGAAAGAAAGAAGCTATAACAAGTAAAGAAAAAAGAAAGATTAACGAGTAAAGAATGAAAGAAAGATTCAAGCAAAGAAAGAAAGAAAGAAGCTATAACAAGTAAAGAAAAAAGAAAGATTAACGAGTAAAGAAAGAAAGAAAGATTCAAGTAAAGAAAGAAAGAAAGAAAGAAGCTATAACAAGTAAAGAAAAAAGAAAGATTAACGAGTAAAGAAAGAAAGATTCAAGCAAAGAAAGAAAGAAAGAAGCTATAACAAGTAAAGAAAAAAGAAAGATTAACGAGTAAAGAAAGAAAGAAAGATTCAAGTAAAGAAAGAAAGAAAGAAAGAAGCTATAACAAGTAAAGAAAAAAGAAAGATTAACGAGTAAAGAAAGAAAGAAAGATTCAAGCAAAGAAAGAAAGAAAGAAGCTATAACAAGTAAAGAAAAAAGAAAGATTAACGAGTAAAGAATGAAAGAAAGATTCAAGCAAAGAAAGAAAGAAAGAAGCTATAACAAGTAAAGAAAAAAGAAAGATTAACGAGTAAAGAAAGAAAGAAAGATTCAAGCAAAGAAAGAAAGAAAGAAGCTATAACAAGTAAAGAAAAAAGAAAGATTAACGAGTAAAGAATGAAAGAAAGATTCAAGCAAAGAAAGAAAGAAAGAAGCTATAACAAGTAAAGAAAAAAGAAAGATTAACGAGTAAAGAAAGAAAGAAAGATTCAAGTAAAGAAAGAAAGAAAGAAAGAAGCTATAACAAGTAAAGAAAAAAGAAAGATTAACGAGTAAAGAAAGAAAGATTCAAGCAAAGAAAGAAAGAAAGAAGCTATAACAAGTAAAGAAAAAAGAAAGATTAACGAGTAAAGAAAGAAAGAAAGATTCAAGTAAAGAAAGAAAGAAAGAAAGAAGCTATAACAAGTAAAGAAAAAAGAAAGATTAACGAGTAAAGAAAGAAAGAAAGATTCAAGCAAAGAAAGAAAGAAAGAAAGAAGCTATAACAAGTAAAGAAAAAAGAAAGATTAACGAGTAAAGAATGAAAGAAAGATTCAAGCAAAGAAAGAAAGAAGCTATAACAAGTAAAGAAAAAAGAAAGATTAACGAGTAAAGAAAGAAAGAAAGATTCAAGCAAAGAAAGAAAGAAAGAAGCTATAACAGGTAAAGAAAAAAGAAAGATTAACGAGTAAAGAATGAAAGAAAGATTCAAGCAAAGAAAGAAAGAAAGAAGCTATAACAAGTAAAGAAAAAAGAAAGATTAACGAGTAAAGAAAGAAAGAAAGATTCAAGCAAAGAAAGAAAGAAAGAAGCTATAACAAGTAAAGAAAAAAGAAAGATTAACGAGTAAAGAAAGAAAGAAAGATTCAAGTAAAGAAAGAAAGAAAGAAAGAAGCTATAACAAGTAAAGAAAAAAGAAAGATTAACGAGTAAAGAATGAAAGAAAGATTCAAGCAAAGAAAGAAAGAAAGAAGCTATAACAAGTAAAGAAAAAAGAAAGATTAACGAGTAAAGAATGAAAGAAAGGTTCAAGCAAAGAAAGAAAGAAAGAAGCTATAACAAGTAAAGAAAAAAGAAAGATTAACGAGTAAAGAAAGAAAGAAAGATTCAAGCAAAGAAAGAAAGAAAGAAGCTATAACAAGTAAAGAAAAAAGAAAGATTAACGAGTAAAGAAAGAAAGAAAGATTCAAGTAAAGAAAGAAAGAAAGAAAGAAGCTATAACAAGTAAAGAAAAAAGAAAGATTAACGAGTAAAGAAAGAAAGATTCAAGCAAAGAAAGAAAGAAAGAAGCTATAACAAGTAAAGAAAAAAGAAAGATTAACGAGTAAAGAAAGAAAGAAAGATTCAAGCAAAGAAAGAAAGAAAGAAGCTATAACAAGTAAAGAAAAAAGAAAGATTAACGAGTAAAGAATGAAAGAAAGATTCAAGCAAAGATAGAAAGAACGAAGCTATAACAAGTAAAGAAAAAAGAAAGATTAACGAGTAAAGAAAGAAAGAAAGATTCAAGCAAAGAAAGAAAGAAAGAAGCTATAACAAGTAAAGAAAAAAGAAAGATTAACGAGTAAAGAAAGAAAGAAAGATTCAAGTAAAGAAAGAAAGAAAGAAAGAAGCTATAACAAGTAAAGAAAAAAGAAAGATTAACGAGTAAAGAAAGAAAGAAAGATTCAAGTAAAAAAAGAAAGAAAGAAAGAAGCTATAACAAGTAAAGAAAAAAGAAAGATTAACGAGTAAAGAATGAAAGAAAGATTCAAGCAAAGAAAGAAAGAAAGAAGCTATAACAAGTAAAGAAAAAAGAAAGATTAACGAGTAAAGAAAGAAAGAAAGATTCAAGTAAAGAAAGAAAGAAAGAAAGAAGCTATAACAAGTAAAGAAAAAAGAAAGATTAACGAGTAAAGAAAGAAAGATTCAAGCAAAGAAAGAAAGAAAGAAGCTATAACAAGTAAAGAAAAAAGAAAGATTAACGAGTAAAGAAAGAAAGAAAGATTCAAGCAAAGAAAGAAAGAAAGAAGCTATAACAAGTAAAGAAAAAAGAAAGATTAACGAGTAAAGAATGAAAGAAAGATTCAAGCAAAGAAAGAAAGAAAGAAAGAAGCTATAACAAGTAAAGAAAAAAGAAAGATTAACGAGTAAAGAATGAAAGAAAGATTCAAGCAAAGAAAGAAAGAAAGAAGCTATAACAAGTAAAGAAAAAAGAAAGATTAACGAGTAAAGAAAGAAAGAAAGATTCAAGCAAAGAAAGAAAGAAAGAAGCTATAACAAGTAAAGAAAAAAGAAAGATTAACGAGTAAAGAATGAAAGAAAGATTCAAGCAAAGAAAGAAAGAAAGAAGCTATAACAAGTAAAGAAAAAAGAAAGATTAACGAGTAAAGAAAGAAAGAAAGATTCAAGCAAAGAAAGAAAGAAAGAAGCTATAACAAGTAAAGAAAAAAGAAAGATTAACGAGTAAAGAATGAAAGAAAGATTCAAGCAAAGAAAGAAAGAAAGAAGCTATAACAAGTAAAGAAAAAAGAAAGATTAACGAGTAAAGAAAGAAAGAAAGATTCAAGCAAAGAAAGAAAGAAAGAAGCTATAACAAGTAAAGAAAAAAGAAAGATTAACGAGTAAAGAAAGAAAGAAAGATTCAAGCAAAGAAAGAAAGAAAGAAGCTATAACAAGTAAAGAAAAAAGAAAGATTAACGAGTAAAGAAAGAAAGAAAGATTCAAGCAAAGAAAGAAAAAAGTTATGATTTCATACCATATTGTTTTTTATGGAAAAAAGTAAAATAAAACCCCAAAAAACGCTATTTCTATATACAAAATAAAACAATTACATCACAAACCCTGACGTGCCAAAACAGTGATAAATAATTTGATATACTTTTAAAACTTTTCTGCGTGAAAATGTTTTGCATTTGTATATTTTGTGTATCATATTACATATCAACAGATTGTGTACGCCCTCGCTATAATTAAAGCAAATAAACGCCACTACCAGTTTTTAAAAAGTTTATCAAAAATTAGAGAATTTTCCCTACTGATTTATTGATGAATGAAATTTGTTAATCTCAAACAAATAATTCTACCGGTGATCACAGAATTAAAATACTCTGCCAAAATGTCACGTTTCCAAATTTTATAAAAAATTTGAAAGTTGGATTTTGTAGCCGTTGCAGAGAATTTGTTTTGACATCGAAAGATTCGTTAACGTTCCTTTGGAAACTGTGCAAGAGGCACGTTGTGTTTTTCCGGGCATGAAATGTGTTGGCCGCCCAGTGATTATTTTAACACTTGATTTATCTTTGTTCATTGAAGTAAAGCTAATTAAAATCTCTCACAGCTTCTCTTCAGCGTTTCTCTAACACCGCCGGTCCAGTGATATCATTTCACCTGTTTACTGAGCTGTTGGATTCATTTTTAACAATACTTGGCTTTCTATTATGCCCGTTCAATTTTAAAAAATATTTCTTTCCTCATGCAAATTTATGAAAAAAGTAGACGATATTTATTGAGTTGACACGCAACCTGTGACATGTATGAATGATTATTCTGTTTTTTAATTAATTATTGATGGAACAATTTAGTTCTGGATATATTTCCCAGTCACTTTGTTTTAGTTCAACTCAAAACCGTCACGCCTTTAAAGTTATAGAAAACTCTAGAAACTTCTTATAAAACCTGAAAATATAAAAAAATATATATAAATAAACGGTAAATTATGTCAATCCGGTTGAAACCCCTCTATCTCAGGCAACACTTAACATTTCGGGTGATCCCGGAATAGAAAATCTTCTCTTCATCTGGTGCTTGAACATCCAGCATTAGGATTTATATCCGGATGAGGAGGGAATACTTAAAAATTCAAATTTACAAAAAAAATAGTGATTTTAAAAGTTTTTAATTTATATTCAGTTTAAAGTGACACAAAACTTTGTGAATTTAAAGATTTTTGTTTTAAATTCAGTTTAAAATATCTCACAAACTTTATGAATTGAGGAAACCAATTTTATTTCTTCAAAATACCAAGGAATCAGAATTAAAATAAGAGGTCTTGTGACGTGAGGTTTGAAGTTCCGCAGAGTTTGTTGAATTGAAGGAAGTAACTCAATTGAAGTTCCACAGAATTTGTGATCTGAAGAACTCAATTTTCGATCTGAATTGGAATTTCGGCCCAAAGCGGACTTTCGGCCCAAATCGATCATTTCATCAGAATTGGACTTATAGCCAAGAGTTAAAGCGTGGTTTTGAAGTTCCATGGATTGAACAATTTTAATCCTTCTACCTGAGTTCCTGAGTCGAAATTCGCAAATAGTTGATATGTAATGTTACACGGTAGATATAAAAATAGTTACAAGTGTTTACCAACCGTTCAACCAGTAGTTGAGCATCAAGTAATTTTTCTCTACCACTGTTCAACCGATGGCTGGACATAACATCATTGTTTCTCTACAACGTGTAAAGCCGTGATCAGGGCTGAAAGGGTTAAGCTAGTATCAAATAACACAGAAAGACGCGATACATATTTGAAGACTCTTTTTAGCTTCAAAAATCCATCCCCTTTTATATATTGCTTTTAGTGAACGTGAATACAGTGTCTGTCTATATTTCTGAGATGAGGTATTTTGTACAGTATTTACATTATGCGGACCATTGTCCTCATCTTTGTCGCCATATTTGTCACAACGTTTCGGTCGTTGTACGCTCCGGCCTTCTTCAGGTGGTTGGAATTTCGAACTGAACCCTTTATTTCGATCCATGGGGTAGACTGTTCTAGTTCCACGTGCCATGTTTGATGGATGTCAGTTATCAGTTATCTCCTGCTAATTTTCCCTCTGAAAGTTCTCCACTGCCTTAACCGGGTATTGAACTCACACTCTTTGGGTTTGTCACTGGATCTAACCGACGCCTTTATCCACTGTGCCATGTGTCCTCAAGGAGAACGTTGTGACAAATATGGCGACAAAGATGTGGACAATGGTCCGCATAATGTAAATACTGTGAATACAGTGGTCGACAAAATCATAGGCACGGTTCAATAATAAGTAGTTTAGTGGGTGTCATGAAATTTAACTTGGTAAATAAAAGGAAAACGCGATATTTTTATAATATTTATTTAATTTTTAATATATATTTGTAATATTTATGTTACTCCAAATGCATTGAATTGAACAATAAATTTTAGAAAATTATTTAAAGAAAACCCAAATAAGCAAGCAAGAAAAGTTTTTCTAAGGGCAAATTTTTTGGAACAATTACAAATTTCTCGTTTTAAAATATGAAAATTCATGTATTTATTAAATGTATTTTGAATAATATATAATTTTTAGAAAATTCTCTGCAAAACACTTTTAGACTTTGAAGAACAAAAATTTACCAGCAATTCAGATTTGTCTGGATTACGACCATATCACGTTGAAAAATCGGTTCCCGCACGATCACCGAAGATAAGCAACATCGAGCATGGTCAGTACCTAGATGGGCGGCCGCTTGGGATTTTATTCCATCTAGGTACTGTAAGCTAATTGAAAGGTACTGTAAACTAATTGAAAGGTACTGTAAGCTAATTGAAAGGTACTGTAAGCTAATCCTTAATGGTAGAGCCGAGTTCCAAATCCCGTTTGCTTCGTTATATTCGCTTACGCACAAATACCCTTAGGGATGGTATAAATAAGTTCTTCTCCACCAGCTTAATTACTAAGACTTAGATCACAAAACCATTATTATCTAAAAAAAAAATTCTGCCTTTAAATAATCTGCAATGGGTTGATAAACCGTAGAAAAAGAATCAATCAATCATACCCGCTCGGCCCGGTGGCTAGGATCAAAGTGTAGTATCTGTGCTTTGTGAGCTGCCGGGTCGGGTGTCTGTCGAACTCTCTGCTTGCAGGGAGGAACTCTGACGAAGCTCCGCCGAAGGGTAGGGTTTCGTTGGGGGAGGTTGACAGAATTGACCCGCCTCGGTGGGCACGATGGTTATTTATTTTTGGCTGGGCCTACGGGCTCGGAGATACCCACATTAAAAAGGCCTTGTGCCACATTCAATCCCCGTGGGTGGATTGATAAATACCATCAATCAGATTTGTCTGCCATGAATACAACAACTGTCATTATGCAACAGAATTTGTGATCTGAAGAACTCAGTTTTCGATCTGAATTGGAATTTCGGCTCAAAGCGAACCTATAGCCAAGAGTTAAAGTGAAGTGTTGAAGTTTCATGGATTGAATTGGAGAATTCAAAGTTATTTTTTCAAATTTATCATTGCTGGTTTCTAAGCTGGGTCCTTTAGTTTAAGCTGGTGACCCAATTAGTCCTACGCAGGAGCTAAGGTCAAAAGTTCACACGGAGTGCGGTTTTTAACCCTTTCAACCCTGCGTTCCTGAACAATTTTAGCCCTTTTAAAGAACATCATTTAGCAGTGAGAAATGAAATCGTAGATGCTCATAAGAAATGTAAATGACATAACAAAATTGTCAGTAATTATCATTTTCCTACGTGCCGCTTAGAATTTAGAGTTTAGACACTAGCATTGTAGGAAACATAGAAGTAGAAGATAGTTACAAAACGAGGACAAAATAGGAGAGTAAGGATGATACAGAATAACCTTAGAGGGAACACATGTAGGAATCCTTCTATTCGGTTTTTCGTTGACTGTTAAAATTTGAAGTGTCGGGATTTGATACATTAACAAAATATCGTTACAGGATCGCTTGTAATTTGGCCATCTAGAATAATCACACGATTTTCATTGAATGAATAAAATTCAGGAGAAAAGACAACGTAGTTTCAACAAATAAACATTAATTTAATATAACGACAAGAATACAAGCAGTTGACGATAGATTGGAAAGTAATGTCTTTTTGTTTGGGTTAATAAAGTTCTAAAATAAAATATAAATTGTCTTTGTGTACGTATGTGAGAAACAATAAAATGTTGTGATATGTGTGTGCGTGATTCATAGTAAAGCGGATACAAGAGATAGAAATTGTCTCTTACTGTTGGCGGTGTTGCCATAGTCTGAAGTTTGTCAACGCTGTCGCTTTTACCATGAGGTCGTGAAGAACATAAGCGGGAGTTGCGTGGAGTTTGGTCACAGCCGCGTGTATCCTTCTTTGGGAACGGATTTCGTATGTTTTTTATACACGTTTTCGTAACAAAATCGGCTCCAGAATTAAATTATTTATTTATTCCTAATTGGCCCTAAAAGGGCACGTGGTATGTCTTCTACTACGTCCGTACGATATTTAGTCGTATCTACCTAAAAATAATGATGACTAATACAACAAACATTCTGATTTGTATTCTATGATTTTATTGGTGTGTTTTAAGATGTAAGCGTTTTCTTGAGTGTGATTGGTTTATAAATATTGTATTTGATATTTTAGTGGACACGACACACGTAACAAATAATTAATGAATGCTAACAGTCAGAGAAAAAGCGAACGGCGAGTAGAATTCTAGAAGACTTTGAATGTATTTTTGAATTACGGATGGTTTAAAAATAAAATTATTTGGACATAACGGCGTGTCATATATTTGGTTGACTAGTGTTGAAACGCATTTGCCAAAAACTGTTGTCTTTAAATTGAATCATAGTAGTTTTAATTTCAATGTTTGGTTAAGGTAGATGGCATCACAAACAAAGAGCAATAGATTGATATTTTTGAGTCACAACCTTAAGGAATCTGCAAGAGGATTAATTCTAGGACGTCGTCGGACTTTCACGTAGAATAGCTGTCCTAAACATTTAGAGAAAGCATGCTTGGTGACAAAATAGGATTAATGTCATACCATGAATCCAATTTATAGAGACAGTTGTAGACAAGTATGAGTCGAAAGCATCTCTAAGAATTAAATAAAGATGGGTCAAAGAAAAATTACAAGAAACGTTTAAAGAAATGTAGGCTTTTTTAAAAATTGACAACAGAAAGAACACTTATAATTAGAATCAAGAAAAACAGCTGACATACCTTATATGCATAATGCAAAATGAGTTCTTGAGAAACTTAATCTTCACGGGACCTAATGAGCGTAAGAGAGATAGCGGAAGGCATCGAATTTGTGTGAATGGATGACAAAAAAAAAACAAAAACAAAAAAAAAACTTCACGTAGCCACAAAGAATAGGTAGTTGTGAAGACCCATGATTACTTATGTTCTGAAGGGACACTGCGCAGAGAAAAAGAAGATAGCTTTTTAAGGATACATTATTGATTATTAATTAAATGCGCCAATAATTTTGCAATTACTATTTTTTTGATATTTCATTATTTCGGATACATTTAAATAATTGCCAAAGCTTTTTGTTGGAGGCAATGCATTCAGAGTAAATTTATAAAAAATATTGCTTTTTTATTTTTATATAGCAGGTTAAATTTTAATTACAGCCGAAAAAAAGCTTTTATTGAACAAAGCCAGTATTTTTGGCGATTGATTAACACAAAATTAATGATAAATTCCAGAAAGATATTACAACGTGCAGATAGCATCTATATTATTGATTCTCAATTTTTAAAAATGCTAAATAAATTTTGTGCTTTCTATACTGTTATATAGGAATAAAGTGACGCTGCCGACACTTGAGTTTGAACATAGATCGCCAGTGAGCAAACATAGGCGATCCCATTATTCAATTAAGTAGACCACGTGACTATAGAGGAAACATATAAGTAAAAAGTAATGTGACGTCCAAACGATCACCATTTCTAGTTTATCCTCTATTACTATCTCTACTCTATCTTCAATTACTTTACGGACCGCTATTCTCTACTCTATTCACTATACTATTTCTCTATTCTGTGGTTACTATTCCAGCAAGTATTATCGAGCAAGTACTATTAGTGCGAGTGTTATTCGAAGGCGTCTGACACCAGCATTGTTAAACGGCGTACTATAAGTTGTATCTGCGATTACAAAGTCTCTACTACAGCGAGCATTACGAAAGTGACAACGAGTATTCGTTGACATCACAAAATTGGCAACGAGTGTTCGTTGACATCACAAAATATATATATCGTTAAGTGAAGAAAGAGTATATATTGTCCTCTATCAAATTTAATCTTATTGTTTTAAAGAATGACTATATATAAGTGTTTTAGAAATATTAAATAATTAACTCGCCGAATCTTATTCAAAAAGTTATACATATTCATTATTTGATTCATTTGTTAGCTGCATGTTGATCTTATTTTACGCACATATCATTTTGTACTCATCTTATGGTCACACATCTAGAAAACCTGGCCAGTTATAAGCACTTATCATTAATTATTTTACATCGTCTCATTGAAGATAAATGCTCTCTACTCTGACAGCTGTATTATTCTTGCCGTTTTTTCATGTCTAAGAATTTTTACCTCACGTTTCACGGCTGACAATCTTTACAGATTCAACTGCAGTGATTCAAAATTAAAAACGCAAATATTTTAGCGCGAATATAATTATATACTGGATGTTCAATCAAAGATATTGTTTAATGGAAGGCGGGTGTGCACGCTTGAGTGAAAGGAAGGTTTTTCATATGGAAAAGATTGACACTTTCATAGTCGTTTTCATATTTGGAACAGAGCTCAACTAAAATTTCTTCACTTCGAGAATAAAAGAAATTTAGATTAAACAAAACGAACAAATAAGATTTTTATTAGAAAGCAATGAAAGAAAACACAAGTACGTCTTCTTCGTTAATATTTGTCTGCTGTTATATCTTCAGTTAATATGGCGTGAAAATAAAATTAAACAAAGAAGAGTTAAAGTTGATTTCGAGATCAGTTTTTGTTTAACATCTTCGAATTGCTTTTAATCAAATATTCAAATGACATTTTTCCTCCGTGTTTGATATTTTCTCGTTAAAGTTTCAGAATCAATTGAGTCTAATTGAATACATTTCAACCTAAAATGTGAAATCTGGTAAAAAATAAATATAAATATCAACTTTGAATTCATATTTCAAATCATTTCACAGATGCAAAAGTTCGGAGCATCAACTTAATACAACACGAGAGAAATCAGTATCTGTTTATATCTCTGAGATGAGGTATTTTGATTACTTGCATTATTTATATTACTAGGATATTCATTGTCATATTCACAACGTTTCGGCCATTGTACGCTCCGGTCTTCTTCAGGTGATTCGAACCGAACCCTTTATTTTGTCCAACGGGGCGAGAGAGAATTTCTGTTCATCCAAACTTTGTTACAATGTTATTGTGACGTTACGTAATACTATAGCTGAAAATACATAAATTATAATATAAGAATACTTTTTCTTCACTTAACAGTATATACAGAAAGCACAAAATTTATTTTGGTATTTTAAAAAATTCTGAATCAGTAATTTAGATGACTGCACTTTCTAATATCTTCCTGGAATTTATCATCCATTTTCTGTCAATGTAACGTTAAACGGCAACGTTAGCTTGTAACACTATGAGCACGTTACAAGTTTCCGCTGCAAGCACGTTACAAGTTAACGTTACGAGCACGTTATAAGTGTCCGTTGTAAGCTCGTCATAACGTTGTGAGCACGTTACAAGTTAACGTTGTGGGAATGTTCTGTGGTATCAACAAAAAAAATTAATGCAACGTTTATGTAACCCTCAGAAACATTATAGCAACGTCCTTTTGTTAGCTTGGAATTATCTTTAAAGGTTAAACATGTGAAAATGATTATTAAGTTATATCTAACAATCACTTTCACCTGTTGCTATCAAGAATTGTGGCTTCTAATCCAAGTTTTGTTACTAATCTCCAGTAACTTGAACTTGGCTTTAGAATAAAAGCAATGCTACAAAAGGCAAATACTATTAAAACTATTTATACATGACTCCACAGCGTACTCCGTAACAATTCAGAAATTTCATACAGAAAACTCTATTTGATCGACGGCGTATATTCTCATATTTTCGTTAGCCCAATGAAAGGTTCTCTTTTTTTTAATATTTTTTGGAGATTACCTGGGGGGAAAGCTGAAAAGGATAAATATCTGAACAGAAATAGAAAAGGAGAATTTGGTAGAAAAGAATCATTTTATAAAAATTTGCTTACGATTTTACCATTGGCTTTTTGAAAATTAAAAAAAAAGTGTTTTTTCTTCTTGTTTCTTTTAGACGGGTTGCAAATTTTGCATATCTATAACTTTACTAGCCAAAGATCTTTCGCTGTAAATCTACGTCGGTATTGGGGCAAGTTTGATTTATTCAATAACTTGTCGGTGATATACATGAAAAGAAAATGCGGGTAGTTTTTATTTTTGATCGAGTTTCGAGAAAATATTATAATGCACATTTCTTTGGTTGCAAATTTAATATGGCGTTAATAATTTGAAGCTGCTAATAGCACTATCTATCTATCTATCTATCTATCTATCTATCTATCTATCTATCTAAGGACATTTTTCGCATAAGCGAGTACTTGGCGACATAAACCTTTGCAATATATTTGATATTCGTTTTAAAACTTTTTTTGCTATTAGAAAGTCCATATCTCAACAATCTCTAAGTCCATGCGCACGTTTGCAAGATATTTCAGCATAATTTAATATTTAACAGAGAAAAATCTTTGAAACACTTTAGTCAAGCAAAGGATTTATGAAGAAATCATAAACCCTAAAGAATTTGAAACATAACACATTGAACAAAATTCTATGATTTAAGTTATTTAATATTCTATTAAATACATTTAAAATGGATCTTTTCTTTTGCCTTTTGACCTATCATTAACGCTTAACAGAGAGATTATTCTTTTAATTATTGCTTTACGACTGGCACTTATATCTGATATAGAGTCAATGACATATTATTCTCTTATGTTATTTTAGTGTTTAAACGGTAATGCTAAAATAATAGTTTTGAATATTTTGAAAGTGACATATTTGCCCTACTTACAAAAACTTGCGTCTTTGGATTTCCACTTATTTCGATGTATACAATAGTTCTCTGTGTACTTCGATTTGGTATAATGTGGTTGCTCCATAATTTTGGCCTTGTTCCACATCTAAGCTATTCTTAGAAAATCATTTGTGCACTTCGACTCGCTGTAATGGTTAGCATGCTTGTCTCGCTAGATCAATTACGACTGAGAATTAAGCTCGATCCTCATTGGGTGCACCATACTTACAGCCTTTTCCTACAACTAAGCTACGCTTAGTAAATCCTTGAGCACTTCGAGTGTTTTTATAGAGTCAATGTTATATATATTATATTATTTTAGGGAATAAATTACGACAAAATGGACGAAGTTTTCGTGTGACGCATTTCATTTTTTGGGGACATCATCAGACTAAAGTGATGTTTACCTTGATGCGACTACACATGCCCACGAATAAAAGGGGATGCTGGGCTACAAGTCAAAATTTGTATTAAATATAAGCTTTGGGTATAAAGCCTCGGTAATTTCATTTAGTCTCTCTTCATTTTTGTTAAGGTTACCATTGCTTTTATTATTAAATAATCACACATTGTGATAATAGAAGATCTGACAAGAAAGCTTTCTATTCATAATAACAATCCCACCCACTTTGTCCAAGCAAGTAATGTGCATTTGCTTATATTTTGCCAGGTTTTTTAGCGCTTGTAATGGTCTCTCTGGTAAATTTCTTTCGTTGTTCGTTTCTAGAGTGACAGTAATTATTCCTTGAATTAAACTTTCGATTAAACCTGTGTCGTTGTGTCTGATTTTGAACTATTTTAGTCAACTTAGTCTCTTTTATGAATGCAAATTTGAAAAAAGCTAAGGGCTTCCAGTTTGGTCGGGGATATATTTATATCCTGTAGATTTTCTATTAAGTCTAGTTTTTCAATGTATATTTCAATTTGCTCTTGAGGCAGAGGGCGTTTATTTCGCGTAATTTCTTGATTTGATTTTTGCTTAAATATTTCATCGTCTGTCGTAAATCTTCCATTTCCAGTTTTGATCTAACATTTTTTGTGGAGTTTTAGTTCAACATTTTTAGCTTTTTTAGACGTTAATTTAATATTATAAATTTTTAGTAATGTTTAACTTTTATTCTAACTACAAACCAATTATTTTATTCCTAAAATAGGATAATTTGTTTTTTTTCCAGAAATAATCCATTTATTTTATTCCTAAGAAAACCTATCATGCAATTCCTTTATTTTTAAATAACCCAATTCATTTATTCTTAACATAAACCAATTCTTTCATTCCTGAAAATATAAAATACCAGCGCTTTCTTGCCTGAAAATAACCAAGTTTTTATACCGAAAATAGAGCAATAATTTTATTTCTAAAACAACCTAATTATTTTATTTTTAAATAAACCGAATTCCTTTATACCTAAAATAACCCAATTCTTTTCTTATTTTTAGTATAACTCGGTTTTGTTAGACATAATTTGGCTACATTTTATCCTTAAGATTACACACACACACACAAAAAAAAAAGGGTTGGACACAAGTACTTCTTAGGGGTAAAGCCAAATTTTATGATAAAGTAGAAAATGAAGAGCCAAGTCCGTTCCGTTCTTTTCAGCCTGTTTAGACTCGTTACTACAAAGAAGAAACAAGATGAAAATGGCTCAAATTTCAAATCGAAAAAAATATTTGCTCTGTCAGCTTAGGACTTGTGAAATGTATAAATACTTGACTTCCGCTTTCAAATCGCCGATGAAGGCATGTTAAAATAGACCGCTGACATTGATCTTTTTCACGCTTTCCCATAATAAAGTAATTTCCGGATCCGCTGACAACGTCAAGAAAGTTAATATCCGAGTATTTCATTCCTATTATAATCTCCCTAGAAACTCTGTCGCCCAAAACTGATCGAGACAAATAATAGTAAAGTCGCCTTGGCTTCAGTTCAGCCACCGGATTACGAGGGAAAGTATTAATTCTGTTTTATATTATGGCTTCGTTAAGTTAATTTCTACCTTGGAGCGGCGATTATCTTTCTTTCTTTCTTTCTTTCTTTTTTTCAATCATTCTTTCTTTCTTTCTTTTTTCTTTATTTATTTCAATCATTATTTCTTTTTTCTTTCTTTCTACGCTGTTTGTTAGACTTGTTCCAATATTTCCAATTTAAAATACCTATCCTTTTGGTCCTCGTGCATTGAAAGCAGAATAGTCTTGCATGTTTGTCACGGGCTCCACTTGATCATCTCGCATTCGTAATTATCATTCTTGTTATTAGTATATTCATTGATTTATTTTGATGTTTCGTTACGATTTGTTTAGCACAGCATCAAATAATTTATTGTAAATATTTTTAATAAAAACAGAAAGGTGAAACACATATGAATATAAGTATATCCTGACATGTCTACTATATCGATTATTTAATACGAATTTTACTGTGAAACATTGACTAGGCATAGTAAAATATGAGACATTCTAATTCTTTTTAATCATTTATTTCTTCTGTCAGTGATTGCTTAGAAATTGTATATTTTTCCTTGTTTATCAAAGGAAGGCCCATTTCGTTTGAAATTCATCAGGCTATTAAATATGGCCATACTAATTTCTCTTTATGATGTTTACTTAAATGTGTAAGTTTGGCTGGTTTTATATTTTGTATCTTATAATTCCGCTTACCCCTCACTTCCTGAGTTATCACGTGCGTTACGCCCTGCCAATAGCATATAATTAAGAGACTCTATTCAGTTTTGATCAAGTGAAAAGATAGAAAAGACACAGAGACGCTATTTGCTTTCACTGAGTAAAAGAAAGAAAGAAAAGACATAAACCCCTTGCCAATACCTCTTAAATAAAAGGACTGTTCCGTTCTGATCGCGTGCAAAGACGGAGATGACATCAAATACGCTGTTCGATTTCAGTGAATAAAAGAAAGAAAACAAAATTAAAACCGGAGAAGCCGTACTTTTTTCTGTCCCTTCATGGCGTTGGCGATCATGGCTCTCCACAATTTCCTATCCTTTGCAGCTCCTAATAACTTTTGTCTTTTTGCTATTTTTTCCCAAACCCTGCTCTGCCAGTCAACCATTCAGCTCGCCAGACATATTATGATTTGTTTACCTTTGTCTCTCGCTTACCTTCAATATGTCCTGTGGGTATCAAAATTTACAAGACTTCTTTCCTCATTATGTGCTCCATAAATTTCATCGACCTCTTCCTGATGTCAACGAGAAGTGTTCTTTTTGTTGCCATTGTCTCGAGAACTTCATCGTTGCTCACATAGTCGGCCCATGGTATTCTCAGCATCTTTCTGTAGAACCATATTTCTGTTGTTTCAAGATTCAACTTAATCTGTGATGAGATTATCCAGCATTCACTGCCATTTATATATTAAATAATAGTCAAGTACTCTTTTCTTTGTTTCTAATGATACTTTTCTGTATCTCAATAACTTGCTCAGCTTTTAGGAGGCATCTTTCGCTATCCCAATGCGCCTTCAGATTTCCATGTTGCACTTTCCGTCTTCTGTCAATACGCCTTCCCAGAGATCTAAATTGTTGCACCTGTTTGATTTATACTCAGTTATGTGACATGCAGGATACACGCTTTCGATACATGACTGATGGGGCAGATTTTTTCCTGCAGTAGTTTATCATTTCTTTCTGCGGTAGACCAGTTGCCATCCAAGTCTATAGAACCCAGTCTGTCTTGTTATTTACTCATAGCTGGGGGAGAAGAAGAGGATTCATACATTTCCCAAGGTTATTAGCACGTAAGTGAATATAAAGGATTCGACTAGAATTCGAACTCGGCTCTCCGATTCCTCAATCTGAGTCGCTATCCATTATTTCACCGGATTAATGATTAATGCTTTTAATTTTTCTCAAATCGCTTTATTACATTCTTAAAGTCAGTTTTATTCCTCGTTCTCTTCTTGCCAACATTTTCAGTTCCGTTTTTTTTATCATGTGATCTCTGTTCAAATTTTTCGTAATATCCAAATTTTTGTTCACATCACTCAATAATTTTGCAATATAATTTTCTCTTCTGAGGTTTGAGCATCCTTACGAATCATAGCAATTTTAATATAACAGATATAAATAACTAAATTATTATATATATTTATATAGGATATGATATTTATATACGGGGGTGGAGGTGGGTCAAAAGGAGCTGACACATTTGTAGGTTGAATAAAAGCAAAACAGAGTAAAGAATGAAAAACATGTTTTTGCTTTCGAAATGTGCATATAATGCTATTTTATTTGATTTCGTTTTAAAAATTTAATCAGTCAAATGGGTGCCGTTACTTTCCGCACACATTGTCGAAGGCGTTCACGAAAGTTGTGCATAACATGACGGAATGGAAACAATTTCTTGACGAATAGCATCTTTTAATTGTTCAATAGATTGAGGGTAATGATGTTGGTAACCCATAACAAAATTGTGTTTCGAGTAGATACGGTGCCATGACTACAAAGCCTGAAGTACACACGCAACACTGTTTGTGTTGCAATTACTGATTCGTTGTTGTTGATAAATATTTCAACAATGAAAGCGCAATGCTCGCTCATCCAATTCATGTTGGCAACTCAAAAACGAAATAAAAAAATGTCATTATACTTACATTTCGAAAATAAAAATACATTTTTCGTTCTTTTATTTTTAAGCCTAGAAATGTGTCAGATTATTTTGCCGCACCTTGTAGAATACGATGAACAAACATTGTTGCTTAATTAAATCTTGCACCACTAAAATAAATTATTGCAAAAAATTTACGAATTAAAATTCATTTACACTATTAGCATTGTTCGGGTTGTTGTCCTCATCTTTATTGCCATATTCACGACGTTTCGGCCGTTGTTCGCTCCGGCCTTCTTCATTATCTGTCTATATTTCTGAGATGAGGTATTCTAACTATTTACATTGTTCGGACTGTTGTTCTCATCTTTAGTGTCATATTCACGATGTTTCTACCGTTGTACAATCCGACCTGATATATGTTGGAATTTCGAACCGAACCTTTTATTGTCTCAAAGGACCATTATAGCCCACTGGATAAAAATGTTGATTAAAGTAATCCAGTGACTTGACCCAAAGAGTTGTGAGTTCAATACCTGACCACAGCAAAGGTGAAGAAAAACTTAAATTACTAAGGGGAAATAACTGAAATTGAGATACCTCAGAAAAGGCATGGCACGTGGAACTAGAACAATCTACACCCATTGGACGAAATAATAGGTTCAGTACAAATAGTAAAAAATCGGTAAAAATAGGTACAATATCTCATCACAGAAATATAAGCAGATATTAAAATTCATATTGCATATTTATTATATACATATATCCTGAATAGTTTATGAGTTCGTTAATGCGAAAACACTGACTTGCATAATAAAATCTGTTCATATGAAATTATTTCGGCACATATCCAAAACAGTTGATTGAAGTCTGGAAGATTGTTCCGCTTCAAGTAAAGAGGGCTTGTCTACATTGAAAATCAGCATTTAAGTTCCTGGCCTTTTAACTGGGATCGAACACCAGCCAACTATTCCTAACTGGAAGACCACAACTATCTCGACACAGACAAGACAATATTTAAGCAGCTAAACAATGAAGTACCCGAACCCTGGCATGAATTACCTTTACAAGTGTTAGATTAGACCAAAAATGAATTATTACTGTCGTATCTAGATAGGGGCTGCTCAGTTTTCACTTTCCAGCCTTGATAGGGTTGAAAATCATCTACACGTTCTTGTGGAGGGAAGACTTATTCCCAACTCCGTAGAAGCTTTTTAATAGATGCAATGTTGCAAGCCTGGTAATAATTTATCGTTATTTTCATGTCAAATGTTCAGATGAACACCATTGTTTTATTTTCACCAGTTCAGTGCGGCATGCTTCTTCCGATGGGAGATGAGAAACCTCTCTTTCTAATCGACATAGGCGTGAATGTCACTTTAAAATTGACCTTGTGTCAGATTCTGTTTGTATTTATCCACACGCCCACTTGAACGGGATGTGACACAAAGTTGAAGTTTAGAGAGAAAAATTTCCCATGTCCCCTCGACACTTCCTGTTCTAAAAATGCCAGAATTGAGCTTTTATAAATATTTTCCTACTTTAAAATGAATTATAAGGAGTTTCTGAATTGTTTCAAGCAATATGTGCGACCGCTTATACTAGAAAAATCTAATAAAAATTAAATACACAAATATTATCAGTCAATATCAATAAACAATGTTGGACTATATATATATATATATATATATATATATATATATATATATATATATATATATATATATATATATATATATATTAAATACAAACTAAAACCGTTGATAGAAACAACAGACACCATGCCAAACTTAAAACTATTATCCAGATAAAGTCTCGAAACTCCACTCGAAAAAAACAACAACAATACTGATAAAAGAAACAGGAAAAAGGCCCAAAAGCAAACTTACCTACGCAGATTGCTTGGACTGAGCAACAAACGCTTAACAGCGTTAAAGGCTGAAACAATGGCTCTAGTCGTAACCCGAGTTTTCATACGATCTTCAGATGACTTGAACGTGAGACTCGGGTTACAGTTAGAGATATTCTTTCATAGAATTTAACGTTTTATATATATATATATATATATATATATATATATATATATATATATATATATATATATATATATATATATATATATGTATTCTGTTTATACGTTATAGATACAATTAAATATTAAATTAATATTAAATAAATATTATTTTTATAATAAACAGTATTAACTACTGGCCTGTATGTCACAGAAAATATGTGTCCTCCGACAGAAATCGTTGTATCCTACACAGAACCGTCATTTAGCAACAGAGGAAGCGTCTGTTTAGCAAAGTTAAATTACTGCTTTTAAACACCAAATTTCCCATTATTTTTATCGAACGATCATATCTGCTCGAGTTGTATCTTATCGTAAACTTATATTCTTACCTCATCTTATTACGCTCATGCAACAACATAACTCACTAAGCCTCTATCTTGAGTGGTTGTTGTGCCTTGTATTCGATGAAAATTAGTCTTCTTCTTATCGAGTCGCTACACCACAGCCTTACCTGGGGTGTTAAGGTTTCAAGGTCATTAAATGTGGGTAATTGGGCCATACTAGATGATGCTCCATAGTTTGAGGTTGCCCACATTTGCAGTTGGGATCAACATCGATTGCAAATCGTCATTTTTGAAGATTTGCTCTACAGCAACTACTAGCTGTTCGGAGGCAATTTAGGCAGGGTCAGAAGGGCTAGGTATCACTGTAGTCAGGTGGTTTCTGTAGGACTGAGAGAAAGCTTGTGTTCAGCGTTGTTATGGTGACTGCACTACAGTGACAAACGCTGACTAGGAGCTCTGTTGTTCAGTGCTTAATGCTGAGTCTTAAAATCTGTGTCTTGACTTGAGCCTTTTTGTGATTAGTTCACAGCCATGGAGTGGATGACGAGGATCAATTTCCTGCTTCAACTTTTTGAGATAGGAGTGGACTGTCCTTTTGTAAAAGGGGGTGGGGTGGGAAATTCCGCTAAGCAAGAAGAGGTCATCTACTTTGGTTGGCTTGAGACACCCAGTGATCGATCTACAAATGGTGTTTACGGCAGGGTGATCTGCACCACGCTGAACATTAGTAAAAACATAGTTAAAAAAATCTATTCCCTATCAGTTATCAGCTCAAACCATAAATCAAACGAAGAGAGAAAGAATAATTCGTATAATCAAGGAAAAATTAAACGCAGCTGGGAGATAAGGAGCATACAGTGACCGGAATCAACTTCACGTGTATATCCGTCGAATGTTTAACGAATGAGATGATTGAATTTTGGGTCCCGTATTCAACATCCAACTGAATACTAAACTTGTTGCTGACACTCCTTGTACGATTCCTCTTTCGTAAGGAACGCGTGTGCATTCATGGCTCAAGGCCCTCTTTGAGCCGTGAATGCACTCACGTTCCACCTGCAACTGCAGGCATTTTAGTCACTAGTTTGCGTCTCTTGAAGTCAAATTTGACACGTAAAGAAGACTCATCTACCAGACATGAGGGCAAAAGAGTAGCATCTGCATCACAGCGACTCAGGCGGCCAACTTTCTTGTCTTACTAATGGAACTGAGCCGTCCGTTTCACCCCCTGTTGCTTGTTTAGTCAGTGTGAGAAATGACTTGGCGTCTGTCTTGGAGCCCCGACCGAACTTTACCCATTTGACATGTCCTTACCAGACATAAATATAAACATTCATCTCTTTTCATATGAAATGTTTCTCTAATAATAATAATAATAATAATAATAATGATAGTAATAATAATTCAAATATACATTGGTAACACAAATATTTATCCTTTAAAAAATAGAAATAAACACCTAGCATTAACAACATTTCATTCAATTTACGAACAAGCATACGAAATATATCTAATAACTGCAGAAAAAAACACAACACAAACTAATATAATACTTGAAACTGACGCGTAACATAGCGTATGAAATACATTTAAAAATCTAAATGCATTGTTAACAAAGCAAATATATAATCTTTACCACTTTGCTTATAAAACCCGAAAGCGCTTAGGATTTAGAAAAGAGAAATACCACCTCAATCAAAAAACTCATCAGAAAGAAAATTGTTGATAAAGTCTTTTAGAAAGAATTTCCGTATAATGAAAAAAATTGTTGCTTAATAACAAAATAACAAGAAGGAAAACTGTTGAAACGCGTTAAAAAAAACAAAAACTTTTCGGACATGTACAGTTCATGTGAAGACGTTAAAGATAGGGTAAGTCAAAAATTATCTCCACTTTCGCCATAACATATCTTTAGGCTTGTCACACTGACTTCCGCTCATGCGTGTTTATTGTTGATAGTTGGTCATAGGCTAATGCATTCTACCTATTATGGCGTCACATTCTCGGTCTCCTGTTAAAACACTTCCCAGATATTTGCACTTCTGTACATGTTTCATTGGATATCTCCAGTTACCTAGCTCGTTTATTGGGATGACATTTTTTCTGTCTTTTTACAGATGATGGTTCGTCTTTTCTCCTCGCTTTCTTTTCCTAACTTGTCTAATTTCAGTGTTTGCCATCAACACTGAGTTATCTGCGTATCTTGTGTCGTTAAGATTGCACCCATCAATAAACCCGGATTTCAAAAGAATAGCAAGACGAAGCGATATTAACGTTAAGCATATAAACG
>OZ010572.1:96230733-96278233 GCA_963932145.1 Acanthosepion lycidas | reverse complement strand
AATTTATCCGGAATTGGGCGTCCGCCATATTGGTATATTTCTGTTAATTTACCCCAAATAATGGAAAGTTACTTATTACAATTGTAATAAGTAACTTTCCATTATTTGGGGTAAATTAACAGAAATATACCAATATGGCGGACGCCCAATTCCCCCACAAGAAATTATAAATCTTAAATCAAAGTTTGTTTCTTTTTCTATTAAATTTTTGTCACTCGTTTGAAATTATAAATTATAAATCTGTCTAGTTCCAACGGTCAGAATGAAAAATTACCAAAAATCAGGGAGTTATTTACATTTCGTAAGTGTGAATGATATTCGAGGTACTTACAAGGAATTATTTACTATATAAAAATTTAAAAAAAAAAATCTGTTTTTGGCTTGTTGATCGGGGTGAGCGCGAACGGTGACCCCACACTTAAAAATAGCGCATCGTCCCCCACATTAGGGGCGATCGCAAAGTTCATCCCAATCGAAGTGCAATGGAAGGGCCTCGCTCTGGGAAAATTTTGGTGTGAACTTTAGTAAATGTAAATTCTTTTTTATTTTGGGGTAAATTAACGGATAAGACCCGCCATATTTGTCAAACCATGTCATTTTTGGTGTCTATATGCAACCGATTTAATGAACTGACAATCTCCTGAGTTCGTCGATACAAAGAGAAGATATATGCCTAAATGATCACATTTAAATACCAACAAAACATGTTTTCACAGCACACAGAAAATTAAGCTTATTTAACTATTCTGGTGAACACATTAACCCTTATGTTTACATTAGTGTATTCAATTCTAGATAAGATAGGAAGATTGTGTTGCCCCAAACTACCAATTGAGGAATCACTATCAAAAGTCTGGTTTTTATCCGGGTTCGGAAACAGGCTGCCAACAATGTACAATTATTAAACTCATCAAAAAAGCCATGGATATTTTCTAAACTTATTTAGGCAGGCCATAAGTTCAGACCGCTTACTGGGCATCAAACTTAGTACACTTGTCATGTTCTGTGAGAAATTCTGGCTTTTGTATATCGATCCCTAGCATCAGTGGGGAAAAACGTAACAAATTCTGTTATGAGACACACTTTGGGAATTTAGTCAGATGTTTAGAAGCAAGATGGATATTACCTCACCCAAAACTCGGACCTGATCAAATATGTTATTCGCTATTCAGACTAACTGTTACTTTTTGGATCTGCTGTGCTGCACTGGCAAATACCAACATATTCGCTCGTTCAATAAAAGATAACACTTAACACTAACAACATCCGTGCATCATATTGCAACCACAAATAAATTAAAAGGTTGAACAACTAACCTAAATTTGCCTACACATTATATGGGTCTTCTACAAATGAATACACGAAGTAAACTTATATATTTTGGTTATCCCTCTTTACTTACAGCTGATTGCTTCCCCAGTTATATAGCAATTCTTATATGGAGCAGTTATCACGACTTTGTCTTCATTAAAAATTTTCAGCTGTTCTACTCTCTGGCCTTCCCCAGGTGTCTGTCGTATTTAGTAAAACGGCAGAGAATATCGTACAGTAAAGTTTATTTTTGGTAATATTTTTATTATTTTTTATCATTATTGTCTCTTTTTATCATATCACACTTTGGATCGATAAGCTCTTTATTAATAGAACGGAATCCGAAGTACAGTCGAACTCGCATCCCGTTGCCTAATAAGCGTGTCTTTCATTGCTGTCTCCATAATCATTTCAATCACTTTATGATATTGAGTTTCATTTCCTTTCTTTTTTTTTTTTGTCTTTCTCACATTCTCCACTCCTCCCTCTCAGTGTAATTTACTTACCTCATTGACTTTATTTACCTTGTTCCAGTTCTTTCTCTCATTCTCAGGAAGAAGTTTTAGTAAGCTGAACGAATCGAACATTGTCAAATTACAATTATCTGCATATAACTGACAAATATAACATATCACAGTAAGAGCATCAAGGACATCTCAAACATTAACATTCACACAAAAAATCCATAGCATATTTTGTTGACAAAAAGGAGTGGACATTTATGAAGCTAAGATAAGGAGAATAAACAAAATTATCCTGAAAACAAACGGATTTTACACCCAGAAAACGATTGATCTGTTATGTAATCGCAATGTTTATGATTTCTTCCTGGAAGCTTGATAACATAAAATGAATGCCTTATACGGATGTCTTTATTTAGGAAACAGATATTCCGATTTGGCAAGAACAAGTTGGAAACCGACTTCATGTCTCAATGTTCTACACACGTTACATGGAACATTTCGTTTCTCTGATTGTACTGACAATCTGTAAGATAAATACCCGAAGTAACATCTACCTCAACGACTCAACACTAACGGAATTTCGATTTGCCAGGTACGTTCTGGTGACAACGTTTTTTGTTTTTGTTTTTTTAATTTAACGTGTTACCAGATGTTGATAACGTTTATCCTTATTCAATTTTATATTCTTTTTCGTCATTTCTTGCTTTGGTTCGAGATACAAGACGATTGAGAATCCGTGACTGTTTTGTTTTAAAGTATTACACTGAAAAGGACTATAAATGAAAAGGCAGTGTGTTAATTGTCTCCCTTCAGTTGCTTCTTCTTCTTCTTCTTCTTCTTCTTCTTCTTCTTCTTCTTCTTTTAAAACACTTCCATGATATTTAAATTTTTTGTACTTGCTTGATGAGAGAGTTTGAATATTTCTTTTCGCTAAATCTGTTCTGTTTTAAGAATTGTTTTAATGGGGATTTTCGGAGTACAACGGCATTCAGCAAAACCGTTGGTAAGATGCGTTAAGTGCACAAAAAATAGTGTTTGGCAATTATGACAAAGATCAAGGAAGTTTAAAAGAAGATTGGTTTAAATTTTTATGCACTTAAGACTTTCTCTTACTTTCTCTTTTACTCTGTCTTCTTTCTTTTATTCCTTGTACTGTTTAGCGCTTTCTTTGTTTCTTTCTTTTTCTCGTTGTTTGCTTGCTTCGTTCTTTCTATTTTTTTATTCTTTCTTTCTTTCTTTCTTTTTTTTCGTTCGTTCGTTCTTTCTTTCGTACTTTTTCGTTCGTTTGTTCTTTCTTTCTTTCTTTCTTTCATCACTTATCCAGTTGTTTATTTCAACCCGAACAGATCTATATTTAACGGCAGTAAGCAACACTTCAGAGAATGTACTTTACACAATTTACTAATAAATTCTTAATGGTTTCCATTTGCTTGATAAGATTTTCGCGCACAATTTCGAAGGCTGCATTTGAAATGATCACAGAACAACAACAATAACAACAAAAAATTTCCTGTTTTAGTTGCTTTTATAATATTTTGGTAAAGATGAAAGCATCGTGTACATGAAGTAATTACTGGGCAGATTTCAGAAGTGAAATCAGCACTGGCCAAATTGAAAGGAAACAAAGCACTACGACCAAATAGGAGAGTAATGGAAATAATTGCAGACTTCAGATGATTTCAAAATTGACAGAATTTCAGAAATAATAAATGAAATATACGACAGTGGTGATATACCAGAAGATCTAAGTAGATTCATTTTCATAGCGATGCCTAAGAAGCCAGCTCCAAATAAATACGATCTTCATCGGACACTCAGTTTAATGATACACAAAACGAAACTTATCATCCGAATTCGAATGAATAAAGTGTGTAATAGATTTAAACAGGAAATACGACAAGATCAGTGTTGTTTCGTTAAAGACACTGGAACAAATCATCTGATATTTATGCTTAGAATAATGTCAGAAAGAGCAACACAGAAGGATGTATAATCTATGCTTTATAGATTATACAAAAGCATTTGATAAAATACGAAGCAAATAAGTGTTTGAACTGCTAGCTAAGTTTGATATATTTGGGAAGGATACTAGAATAATCCAGAATTTATACTGGAAGCAAACCACCTGCATAAGGATAGAAAATGAATTCAGTAAATACACAAAAGTAGAAAGGTGCGTAAGACAAGTATGTGTTTTCTCACCGGATGTATTCAACATTTATAGTTGAGGCTATCCTGTAAGAATTAGAAGGAATGCTAGGGTCCATTATTGACGGCTACAACCTTAATAACATAAGAAATGCAAATGATGCATTGTTGATAGCAGAGACAGAAAGGAAATGTTTAGAGAATTTAGTAAAAGAAAGTGAGAAGAAACGACTAAACACAGATTGTAAGACGGCAGAATGTATGCTTGTCCGTAAAAAGAAGCAACCCAACATGCAAACTACTAAGTGAGGACACCGGAATCAAGCAAGTACAAAAATGCAAATATCTAGGTAGTGTTTTTAACAGAGGATGGAAAATGTGACGGCGAAATCCGAAGCCCCATTCGGAGAGCGAAAGATGCCTTGCAAAAGCTAAGGAAAGTATTAGGAAACACGAACAGTTCCTTAGTAAAAAAATAAAAGAGTTCTGAACTATTATGTAATATTAGTTTACCTACACAATAGTGAATGCTGGACACTCTCTTCATAGGTGAAGAAGACACTTGAGGCAAGACAAATGTTGTTCTACAGAAGGATGCTGAGATGCCATGGACTGAACATGTGAGGAACAACGAAATTTTAATGAAAATGGAAACGAAAGGACACTTATACTTAGGATAAATAAGAGACAATTGAAATTTCTCGGACACATAATGGGGAAGTAGATCTTTAACACTCACAAAATGCATTTCTGAAGGCAAGAATGACAGAGGAAATCAGTAAATAAGTCACATAATGAGCTTGTTTACATGATTGACAGAACAGAGACCAGGAATTATAACAAAAAGACAAAACTTACTCGGAACTACAAAATACAGTATGCTGTGGAGAGCCACGATCGCGATAGAGACACGATACATAGAAGAAGTCCATCGACTGAGCCATCTGCCAAATCTTGGGTCATTGCCGGGAAATCAAAACTCAATTTTGAACGGTGTACTTAACACCAAAGATCTCCTGAAGATGAAATGTAACTTGGTACAAGGTCACATATATGGAGCACCCAGGGAAAGTGAAATCGAGGCTCACGAACGACAGTAGTGAATTTGCTAACCATTGTTCCACGGTGAGAAACACTTGAAATTGGTTAATTATTTTGGCTCAGCCCTGTAAATCTCTCTTTCTCTCTCTCTCTCTCTCTCTCTCTCTCACACACACACACACACACACACACACACACATATATATATATATATATATATATATATATATATATATGTCCGCGCATGTGTATGTGTTTCTTCACTTTTGGATTTGGTCACTTAATGTCGGTGTGTATGGCTTTGGGGACTTCGAACGTAGGTCTTCTCGCAAAGATGTGAAGGGAGTTCTTTTTTCTCTTCTCGAGCGGGGCGCTAATATAACTTCCTGTTACCCGGTTCTCCTATGTGCGCACATCCTTAACCTCAACATAAACTGACGACTTGTTTAAATGTTGGCGGTGGAGCGGAGAGCCAGTTACATAGTGAGGCGCTTTTCTGCACCTAGTAACTATGGGAGTACTTTCCAAAACCCTGTGATGCACGTGGCTCCACTGATGCACTAGCGTGATATCGATTGCAAAGCCTAATTTAGCACCCTTAGGATGAGCTCTGAACATAATGAAGTCACCACAAATAAACTTATGTTAGAACAAAGGTTCCTTTCCTTATTGATATTAATTTCGACTTCAGGTATTATTCGGCTGGAATCAATACATACAGTGTGTGATGGGTAAATTGTCGCCATTTTATATTTTTAATTTTGCGCATGCGCTTTGTTTGTTTTTGTTTTTGTCGACTGCACAATATAGTAGGGTCAATTAGGCACCATCTGTGAGAAAAAGAGCACCATGATGCAATTCACTCGACCAGACATTCAGAGACAGCATGCTGTACCGCTTGGCATTCGCGTCGGAAGCTCCAATACGAACATTTCATTTTGCGTGACAGTGCAAAGGATTGGGAAAGAGCTTGATAATACATCCATTCACGGTGTTTGGAGTGATCATTAGTGATGGTGACGTTATGCCGCCATTCATCTTGCCACAGTACCTCAGACTCAACACGGAGCCATATATCAAGTTCCTTGAGGAGATAGTATTGCCTGGGTCAAGAGGGTGGCTGCTGGAAGACCCAATGTCTGGCAATAGGACTCTGCACACGAGCAGGATAACCCAGTCATGGCTGTCAGACAATTTCTGCTACCACCTCACCTTTTACATCTGGCCACCTAACTCCACAGATTGCAACCTCCTTGATTATTACGTGCGAGGCTCAGTTGGATGAAAGCCCAACAAACCCTTGTAAAACCAAAGATGAATTGAAGGCAAGGATTATGGTAGCATTCGCCAACTTAAACATGAAGGCCATCCAGAAGAGATTAAGGAGATTCTGAAGTCGTCTGGAGGCCGTAGTTGAATCCATTGGTAATTTTATTGAATAAATTTACTCTTTGGTATTTCAAGAAATTTTTGTGTCATTTTGGTAATAATATCTGTTAAAATGAGGTGTGAATATTATTTTAATTTTTACGGCATTTAGACGACAATTTATCCATCGCATCCTGTATATATTAATGGTAATGATGGGATTAACCGTTTCCTTATAAGGAAACATTCTTTATTGATCGGAGAGCTCGCTTTCCTTTCGGTTGAAATTTAAATCCTTTTGTTAAAACTGTTTTCCCGGGAAAATAAGGTTGTCAGGTCCATTAAGCTTTCTAGTATTTCCTTCCTTAGCTTCTCTTTAAGTTTGTGTGAAAAGTCAGCATCTTGATTTTATTAACATCTATTGTATTTTACTTGCTTATTACCTGTGCTATCCTTTTCAGTTATAGTAGCTGTTGGGAGTCTCTAAGTGATGTGGTTTTTGCTATTTTATAGCGCCAGTGTATAAGATAAGCTCACCTAGAGGATTCATTCGCTTGACGCCATTTGATCTGAGAAAACGGCCGTATATAGCTGAATTTAGACTTTTTTGGCAGAGTTGAACGCCTTGGATGATGTCGATATGAGAGTTTAAATCTGACGAAGCTATTTAAGACCATGACTCAAGTTCTTAGTTCAATATTTTAGCTTTGTAGCAGCTTTTGTAGTGTTGGACAAAACTACGTTCACTTGGCTCATTCTTTATACTAAATTTGTTTTATGTATTTAAAGTATTTAGTGTTTATTACTTCCATATTCTGATTTTTTATAATGAATTCACAGTATGTACCACAATTATTTTCATTCTAATTCCATGTCATCGTATCTGTTTTGGAAAGTTTTATCTTGAGTCCTATTTCTTGAAACACTTGTTGACTTTTTGTTCAACATCTTTCTCATTCCATCTATGAATACCTATGTCAACAGCATAGTCCCCCAACTTATCATCGGTATACTGGCCTTGGTTGGGAAATGTTAGTAGATGATTAGTAAACCCACAAATCTAGTTTATACCCACTTTTACTATTAGTATCTAGAATTGGTTAGTATCAGTCCGAGTCTACAAATTTATAAAAATGACTGATATGAACACATTCAAGGTTTTGTCAGTCTCTTGAACATGTGTAAGAATTGGCTGACAAAAATGAATAGGCATGAACCAGTTAGCCCTAGTAATGTATAAACAAAGAAATTGGAATGAAATCGAAGGCTGTAGAATGTATAGAAGATATCTCTGAGGGAATGTGACACTGCATGGCTTATATTATCCCTAATTATCATCGATACAATAATAGACATGTAATGGGAAAAGAAGCGTGTGGGGTATATAGTGGGGGTATATTCTAATGAAGCGCATTTTTATACCCAGGTAATTTACTAAGCGTAGCGTAGATGTAGCACAAGACTGAAAATTTGGAGCGTCCATTGAGGATCGAACTCACTACTCAGTTGTAATTGATCCAGCGAAACAAACTTGGTAACCATTGCAAAGGATTTTCTAAACGTAGCTTAGATGCGGCACAGAGCCAAAAATGTGTAGCACCCAGTGGGGACCGAACTCACTTTTCAGTCGTAACTGATCTAACGAGAAAGCTTGCCAACCATTATACCACGTCGAAGTACCCTACCCTGTTTCATACCCAGGGTCATAAATTGACCTCGCTTAACTTATACCGCGGATATAAAATAGTGTAGCTTAGAATAACATCGGTTATATTCTGAACTATTGGTTGTTACACCGGTTTAAACATTTGGTGATTGAGAAATCTCAGTTTCGTTAATGTCACCGACTGTTTCTTGAGAGTTAGCAGTCACATCACTCGAAATATGCGCTTTACAATTGTAACGGTCACCGAATGGCCCAGTATATTTGTTAGCACGCACAGAAACATTACTGCTTAGTTGTATGATAGCAGTAGTAATAGTGTTAAAATGATGAGAATAATTTTTAATGGTTCCTAAAAAATGAAAAAAATAGACAATTATCACATATATACGTACATGTAATTTTATGTAAACCTGTAGTCGCTGGAGAGCGTCGTTCTGAAAAGGAGAGTTTTGTAATCGGTGAAGAGCGTTGTCCTGAAAAGGACAGCTTTGTACTCGCATGTGGAAAAAATGTCGCCCACTGGCGTACGTTCATATTCAATGCCATACTTTTCTTTCGCGACTTTTTGTACTCTTTTTCCACACGTGTCTATCACGTAGGCCTACACAACTTTCACACACACAAATACACATTCTCTAATTTAAACGTTTTATGCAACTAGTCTTTAAATGTTTTCTTCGTTTCTTGTAAGTGTAATACTTTTGTTAATACATGCATTGCTATTTATTTTATATATTGTTTTATGTTACTCATTTATTACTTGAAATCACACTGGAGTCCGCAATAATTGTTACGGGAAGACACTTGTTACCACGTGAGCCTTCAGGGTAAGGAAACTACTATATGTGCTTTAGCTTCTGCTGGTCTACATAGCAACAAGGTAAATATATGTTACTTCACAAGTCTGAAATTCTCCTATAAGATACCATATGTCCCTTTATCATTTTCTTGAGTTTCTTCCAAATTGTTGCTGTTTTCCTTGTCTCTGTATTTCTTTAAAATGTATTTTATTTGTGCATTTTCTTTTTGATAGCTATATTTCTTATTTGTCTCTCGTTTTCATGGTGTCTTTCCTAAATAACATCAGTATGAAGCGTGAGCCTTTGCTCATGAGAACAACGGTCAGTCACGATAGTGGCTGTGCAATCACGTTACCTAACACTCTTACTATACCAACCACGAAAGAAAATGGACCAATAATTGTAGTATGTTCTCATAACTCTAATCATAATCATTTCTGAAGACATAATACGCATATATGTTCATGATTTAAGAACGATTATGTCGTTACTGTAAAGGGGAATAATGATTTATAAGCACTTGGTTTTTTTCTTATTGAAAATTCGCTAATATTCAGTGTGCGTCTCCCTTTCTCTTCTTGGTGGCAATTAAGTACGCAGAAGGGTGTCCTGAACTCTACTCACTCTTCTTTAGTGTGTTACGATCAACACTGTTGCTGTACGTCAAATATGTATAAAATATTTATAGCTAAATCGATGGGGTACTTTATACAGAAGAAACATAAACAGTGAAGAAGATGATGATGATGACTATCATTTTATGTTTACTTACAGAATAGAATACTGAAATAATAATAATAGTAATAATAATTTGTTTTAAAACTAGTCAACATCTTTCTCCTCGGTTCAGCGCTTAAGGAAGAAAGAAGTGGTTAGACATCATTTCTTTCTGTCGATTCGATGTTCGCTTAAAGTTTATTCCCTGATTCTGGGAATTACACGCGCCCAAGAGACTGACAAAACCTTGAGGTTGAATACCACTTCCTACTGTCAAGACGTCAACACGTGACGTATTAGGCTTTTCTCAGATCAAACAGTAAATAAGCTATAAAACATGTGGCAGATGACATGGGCAACCTCTCATATATATATATATATATATATATATATATATATATGTGTGTGTGTGTGTGTGTGTGCATATATATATGTATGTATGTATGCATGTATGTATGTATGTATGTATATAGTATGTATGTATTGGTGTGTATCATAAACCAGAGAGACAACCCGAGAAAGGTCATAATCCGGAATATTGAAATCCTGAAAGATTAGAATTTCTAAAGGTTAAAATCCCGAAAACAATAAACAAAATCTTGTAAATATGAACTCCAGAAAGTTGAAACTCCTAAAGTCAAAATCCCCCAAACTGCAAATCCCTAAGAAAATTAAAATAAAGAAGATAATAAAAGCTTTAAAAACCCGGATTGAGAATTAGTGGGCGTGCCGCTTGTTTATACATTTAAGGATAAGCTTAGAGTTTAGAATTCAAAATATTGTTAGTAATCGTGAAAATCACCTATAACTCAACCGTTATTATATTTTTTTTCACATGGCCGAATTTGTTTTAAGAAATACATATACGTAAGAGCTAGTACTTATTTTGTTTTTTATAAAATAAGTAATTTAAATAAAAGAATATATGACCAAAAAAAACAAACAATAGATTCAATACATTAATCTTTCATCGTATTAAATCAGTATATAATTTTTACTTACGATTTTTTCACAGTAAGGTTTACCCTGTATAAGGCCCGGGAGCCACTCGAGGTAGTATGTTACGTTAAGGAGTCGCTTATATGAATAGGAGGTGAAGAGAACGGTTAACTCTAAACAGGTTAATATTGTAGTGATCGGGAAAACATTCTCTTGGGAGTCTGTTCCACAGAGCAGTCGTTTGCGTGAGGAAGCTTTTTGAGTGGAATTTACTTTTCGACGATGCAATACGGAAGGAATGTGGGTGGGTTTGTTACTGCGTAAGTTGTATGGCGGGTGATAGCGGTGGCGGAACCAAGGAATGTAGTTCATCCGATCACTTTTCATAGTAATAGTGATTCAGCAGTGAGAGACACACAACGTCCCGACTGTGAGAGAGATGTTGGAGGGTGGGAAATAATTGTTCTCCAAGAAACGCTTTTGAACTCTATCAAGACTGGAAAGTGAGAACTTTGCAGCTCCCGCCCAAATATGGCAACAGTACTCTATTTTCAGCCTGATCTGGCTCTTATAACGGTCAAGGATTGCATGTGGAGTCAGGTAATTACTAGAGAAGTACAGTAAATTTTACCTGGATTTTTAGCGATGGATCATATATAAGAGTTTCACTTGAGGTCAGGGTGTAAGTTTGAGGTCCAGTAATCTCTCAAGGCACGCAGCCTCCTCGACGAGACATCCATTCATCGTGACTGGCTGTAGTTCGGGGTCTGATCAGCGGTGATGGAATGTAACCAGTTTGGTTTTAGAGGCATTGAATGTAACCATTTTTCCCCACTGGGAAGTTAGCGTTCGATCGGAAGAAAGGTCAGCAGTCAATCTCTGATCGTCAAGAGTCTTAGATGTGCACCTGTATATCATCGAATCATCGGCATAGATAAAAAGGATCGAAGTATATTCTTAGGTAAATCAGAAAAAGGGTTTGTCTGAGAAGGGTGATGTCTGCGTTGACCGCGAGGGCCTCGTAGGACTGGTCGTTAATAACTACATTCAAGGATCTACCTGTTAAAAAAAAGTATTTTATAATTGAGAAAATTCTTCCAGTGATTTCATATCTGGAAAGCTTGTGCTTTAAACTTTTGTGCCTTGTCAAAGGCCTTCAAGATATCTAATGCTATGGTTCTCATGGGGTGTGTGTCGTCAAGGGCTTCATTATGTCTATGTGTAATAGTTATAACGTCAGCAGTGTATCGGACTAATCGAAACCCACACTGCTCGTGGCATAAGAGGTTGTTCCTATCTAGGTGATCGACGAGCTTCTTGATTAAAACCTCAAAAAGATATTGATGAGACTAATGGGTCTATACTGAGAGGGAGAGGATCGCGAACAATTTATTGAAGAGAAAGTTCTCTGAGAGTTCACTAATTTCAAAATCTTCCACAGTAAATATATGTACATGGTCATACAACATATCTTCTTTCCTAGTAAAACTGCTTTTTTTGCAATGTTAGATATTGAACAATAACAGCGATAAAAGAAAAACAAAAGCGCTATAAAGCTGAATGAGGTTGTGCATGTAGATAGATCAGACGGCAAACACTTAAGATTTAAACATGTTAAACATTTTTTTAACGCTTAAGCTTTTCTCGATGTATAGCTGTAATCGGCGTTTCTTTTATTTTCAAGAGCTTAATTATATTAATTATAAAGAGCTTATTAATTATAAAGAGCTTCATTATATTAATTATAAACAGAAAATATATTATATATATATATATTATATATAATATATTTTCTTACATTATTTACACTATTCGGACTATTGTCCTCATCTTTGTCGTCATATTTATCACAACGTTTCGGCCGTTGTACGCTCCGGCCTTCTTCAGGTGGTTGGAATGTTGAACTGAATCCTTTATTTCGCTCACTGGGGTAGACTGTTCTAGTTCCACGTGTGCCATGTTTGATGGATGTCAGCTATCAGTTATCTCCTGTTAATTTTCCCTCTGAAAGTTCTCCACTGCCTTAACCGGGCATTGAACTTTTTGGGCCCTGTCACTGGATCTAACCAACACCTTTATCCACTGTGCAATGTGTCCTTGAGGACATCTGGGTATGAATTTCTGGGTATTATAAACCTAATGTCTTCAGCAACCATTTTTACCAGTGCTCATATTGCAATTTTGCTGTTATCATTGCATGTTTTTACCAGATCTCATATTGCAAATTTGTTGTTATCATTGCTTTTCTCTGGCACTCCTTATTACTGGTTCCCATATTGTATTTATTTCTATGCTTGGTCGGCTCATGAGATTTTTGTGGCCTAGCATATGTGCTGATTCCTTAAGTTTACGAATTTTCCAATGGTGTTCCCTGTCTATGATCTCAACATGATCCCACAGAGGGCGGTGATCTCCCTTCTCTCTCTATATGTGGTCAGCCACGCCTGATTTTTCTACTTCACCTCAAGAACACCAGAAGGCCGTAACTCGGTGGTTAGATCCAGTGACAAGACCCAAAGAGTGTGAGTTCAATACCCGGTTAAGGCAATGGAGAACTTTCAGAGGGAAAATTAACAGGAGATAACTGATAGCTGACATCCATCAAACATGGCACGTGGAACTAGAACAGTTTAACCCATCGAGCGAAATAAAGGGTTCAGTTCGACATTCCAACCACCTGAAGAAGGCCGGAGTGTACAACGGCCGAAACGTTGTGATAAATATGGCGACAAAGATGAGGACAATAGTCCGAATAGTGTAAATAATGTACATAATACCTCATCTCAGAAATATAGACAGAATATATTTTCTGTTGATACGTTATTTTTGTAGATATAATTTATTTAAGTAAATGTCCTGTTTTTAATTAAACAGTATTAATTATATTTACCGGCCTTAATGTTCGAGAAATTTCGTAGAAAATATGCGTTCTCCGATAGTAATCGAACCTGTAACCATAATGGGAACCATCATTTCGCTTGACGTGATGTTAGCCATTCAGCGACAGAGAAGCGTCCGGCTAGCAAAGTCCGAGTTACTATTCGGCGATTTTTTTCGATAAATCATTTCTGCTCACAAAACATATCTTAACGGAACAACATATCAGGAAAAAATGTATGACAAAGTGGAAAAAGGTTTTTGGGACGAGTTTCCTCCTTCAGGACTTCATCTTCGTCATAACAAACTTAATCCGATGATGTCCTAAAGGGCGAAACGCGGCACAAGAAAACATTTTTCCATATATATCCAATAACTTGAACCGATTTTAATGTGAATTAAGTTTAATAAGTTTTTCTTTTTTTTTCTTATTTTTCGCACATAATTGCCATGGCTTAAATGACATGATATAATAAATAAATACATTTTCACTAACAACACTGATTTATTTACTGCTGGCTTTGATCAGTCTTAATGAAATACCCTTATATATGATCCGTCTTAATGAAAACCATTTATATATATATAATTGTGTAATTGGGGAGCAATCACTGTTTTATACAAGTTTTGTTATTCAATTTTTCTTGTGTTCTTTTAATTATGTTCAAATGTTTTAGCGTGACATCGTGTGCAACGGCTATTGGGAATGAGGCCACACAATATTAATCTATTAGGTTGGTGCAAAAATAATGTCGTTTTCTCACATATGCTACTATGTGAGAAAACGACATTATTTTTGCACCAACCTAATAACTTTAATTTTTTAAATTTATTTTTTATTATTATAATACTGATGAAATAAGTGCGAATATTAATTATATCATATTCACTACAAGATACCTTCTATTGCGAATGATATTTTATTTAATGTGGGCTTTCTAATTTGTATAATAATAAAGTTTTGAATCTTTTCCTGCATAGGCTACTGTAGAGTTTTTGTTGTTATCTACTAGTATCTGTCTTATGTTGATGGTCTTTTATAATGTGTTGCACGGATTGCATTAAGTTTCGACAGATGACAGGTCAATTTGCGAGAGAGTCTGCTGCAGGTGTGCCGAATATAAGTTTTTATTGTTGCAAGTTTTTAATCTGGTTTCTTACTTTCTAGTCAAGTTTGATCTTCAAAAATTTAAATGCAATGTCAATCATTATCTACTGTCCTCCTGATTACTCTTCTATTGTTCTCACTCTTCAGTAATGTTTGTTTTCTAATTCTTCCTCATCCAGTAACCCCTTCTGTCTTGCATGAGGTGAATTTGATTTATATATATATATATATATATATATATATATACACATTTATCTAAACAAGTTTAATAAAAAAAAAAAACTGACAAGTTATGTCTGTTTCATTTTTGATTATATTTTTCCAATTTTCAGATATGTTGAATATTGTGCTCATAGTTGTGAATAAACTATCTGAAGTTCTTATTTTCTTATTTTTGTTCAATTATTTTCAACTTTCATTGTCATTATTTGTTGAACAAGAACAAACAAAAACAATGAGATTTATTTGTTTATTTATTTTATTAATTAATTAAAAAATTTTCTTTTCATATAATTCTGATATATGTGTGCACATTAATTATATCATATGCACTTCAAGATACCATCTTCTGTGGTGAATGATATTTTATTTAATGTGGACTATTTATTTTGTATAATAATAGACTTTTGAGTCTTTCTTTGCATTGGGTACTGTAAAGTATTTGGTGTTATCTACTAGTATTTTCATGATGTTCTGATTGATGTGTGCACGGATTACACTAAGTTTTGGCAACTGACAAGAGAGTGTGGTGCATGTATGCCCAATGTAGGTATTTAATATTGTTTCTTTGTTTATTAGTGTTGGCGTTTCCCAAAGAATACCAGGATGCGGAGAAAGGAATTCTGACTGCCCCGCCCAGACAACAAATCGGTTCATGATACTGACTGCGAAAGTCGAAATTTATGGAACAAAAATGACACAGTAGGAGCTTCAGATAATTTATCTACAATTTCGACCACAATAATCAACAACTTATCCGAAACTGGAAAAATAGAATAAAAATATAACAAACAGACATTGTTGGTTCTTTTTAATCAAACTTGTTTGGATGAATACTTGATGCCTAAAAATATCTATCTATCTATCTATCTATCTATCTATCTATATATATATATATATATATATATATATATGAAGAAATATAGTCTTAAGGTGTGCTATATTTATGGGATAAAGTGCTCAATATCAGAGATAGAGCGTGTATAAATATAAAAGTGAACATAGAAGTCAACACTTAGAGGCGACAGTCTGTTTCATGCTATATGCAATCGTCAGGTCTGACGATTGCATATAGCATGAAACAGACTGTCGCCTCTAAGTGTTGACTTCTATGTTCACTTTTATATATATATATATATATATATATATATATATATGTGTGTGTGTGTGTGTGTGTGTGTGTGAGTGAGTGTGCGCGCGCCTGTGCGTGAACTTAAGGTGCTACTTACAGAAAGTGAGACCATTAAATGAAACACTAAATATGTTCAGTTATTTTTTCAACGATTTTGACTCTTTCTAGAAACTGTTTAAACACTTTCAACATTGATTGATTTGCTTTTTTACAGCTTATCAACACTTTGCCGAAGCATATTTTGGATTGTAAAAACAATTTTTTTTCGAGTGAATACCGCATTAACAATTTTTGAACAATAGTTCAACTATTTAATCCATAGCTAGGAGTACATGAATTCATACTTTTCTCAGGGGCATTTACACGTGAACGAGCCCAACTTGAATTTGAACTCTGCTCACCGATTTCAGCCCAATATCGTGAATAGTATGCAAATATACGTATTGAATTTTAGGTGAAATATTACAATTGTAGGCCCTGTGAGAATATAATTACTAAATAACTTCTTTAATTAACATATCTGTTAACAACTGGTGTCGATGCGTGGGTTCCAGTTTTTTTTCTGTTTTTCTTTTTTGAATAAATGTCCTGTGGATATTCACACTAACAATGAGTTTCTACACCGAACAAATTCAGTGAAATAAAAAAAAGTGTAGGAAAATTAGAAAGAGCTGCCGTGAAAGTTGTGGTTGTGTAATGAACAGATAAAAAAAACGCTTCTTGCACGTTTTGAATTTACCTGCCAGTGGCCTAATAGACAATGTCAAGAGAGAATTACATCCGATATAGGCGATTTTAGATTCTAGTGTCTTGACATCAATAATGATATCTCCAAAAGAACTTAATAAGATAGGAAGCCTTGAGCTCAGAATCATTTCAAATCATATAACATTTACAGCAGAAAAAAAAAGCTAGTAGTGAGGAATAGTTCAAAACATGGTTGATTAAAATATACAAAAAAAGGACCGATCTTTACTATAGCAAACTAAGAAAACCAATTATATCTTAGAAATTCCAAAACCCCAACTCACGAAAATAACTTCCTCTGTGTATTTTGCTCTTTATTTATTCATATTGTTTCATTCATGTAAAATCTTCCAAACCTTTTAACAGGGTGATTGCTTTATTTTACTGGGAAGCAGAAAGACATCTTCATCAAACAGCCAGAGTATTTTCTCTAAACGTAGTCACGAGGATCTGAACCCTAAGGAAAATATTCTACGAGTTCAAAGTAAATAAAACCGAAATTAATTGTAACTAACGGCTAACGAGGAGAAGAAAACAGAATATAGCTCTTATTTTTCATATTTTGTGGACGATATTTCAGATGTATTAGGCTGGTGCAAAAATAATGACGTAATAATGTCGTTTTTTGACGTTATACGTCAAAAAACGACATTATTACGTCATTATTTTTGCACCAACCTAATATTAATTCAATTACTTCTCCTTTGTCTTCAAAAGTGGCATACCAATAAGAAGACAGCAGGAGAAATTGTAGTAAAATTTGGATTCATGCCTTTCTTAAGTATTTTTTTTCTTACTAAAAAGTTTTAATTTAAACTCGAGTCGCCGATTTTGTTTTCTAGGAACTATCGCATTTCCCACGCAATATTGAGGCATAATAAAGTAATATATATATATATATATATATATATAGATATATATATATATATATATATATATATATATATATATATATATATATATATATATATATATATCATAACTCTATACCATTAGCAATTTTTTCATAATTCCTGAACACTGACAATCCCTTTGGTTAGTTGTTTTAAAAGTTAGGCAATGTTAAATTTAAATTTTCTTTGATTTCAAGAATACGACTATTCGAGCCATGCACTGATCATAAATGCTTTTTGGGAGAATCGTGTACGTTTTTGCAGCATCATTATAATGTAGAAAAAATTAAAGAATTTTTGGTTAAGGTGAAAAAGACCCAGTTTTTTTTTTTTTCATTCCAATCCAACATGAAGAGATCCCAAAATAAATTCTGATGTTTTGTCATTCGATCAGATTTTGGGAAGATGGTCAGTATAAGAACTTTTCAGTACCGCTTTGTAAATTGTGAGAATCTCTCTCTAAAGAATATTGGAAAACCATAATGTAAACATCTTTCATCGCTGAATTAGTGTAGGTTTTTTTTTTAATGTTGTCATGGCTACCATCAAGGATTTGAACTTGCAAATCAATCACATCTTGATACTGGTAATTAACATTAATATTAGAATCTCACTGGTTGTATCAGAAATTAATGCAATTTTTCTTTTGATTTTTTTCTAGTAATTCGTATTTGTCGTCCAACATAAGATATAAAATTTATGGATTTATTTATATGCAGTTACATAGTTATGGCGCATTGAAAATCATTAGCATTAAATTATTAAATCTATACCTTGTAAATTGATGGACTACATTTCTGTTAAAATTGTGTTTAAATAAACATAATGTAGAAAAAAATTTAAGAAACTATGATTAAAGTGAAAATATTGAACATTTTTAAAATTATTATTCACTCAATGATTAAGTACCTTGATGTCGGGGAATAGCTTATGTACGCCTATCACAGGATATTCAGAACAATATAATATATAAAGAAAGGAATTAATTTTTTATTTATTATTCCGAGAGATTTGTATTACTTAAACGTTACTTTTAGTGAATACTCGTATTTGAGTTATCGAAATAATTATTGCTATTCAGATGGTAGAATAAAAGGAAAATATTTTTCTCTAGTGTCGCTACTATTTCTCTAAATTTAATAATATCACTGTCATCAAGATTACGAAGTTATTCTCAAGAATTTCTAAACGGTAAATAACTAAAATAATTGGATCTTTTAAAATATTTCCTTTAAAATTCACTGTGTAAAGCCTACGTTGCACAACTCTTGATAAAATAGCAAAAAAAGGGGTGAATTCTAATGAATTTAATAGAAGCTTATAAATAATTACTCCTTACAGCTCTTAGACTTTCAGCGTTGTATGGATGACATTTTAGATTAACAATATATTTCTTTCTCTGGCACTCATATGAATAAATTGATAATTAATTTTATTTTTGATTGGAATTTCACAGAAAGGTCTTATTTTGGTACCAAAGAGCGTATTTCGAATTCCAGTCAAGTTTAGTTCATTCACTTATGTCCTTATATTCATGGGAAATATATGCATTCATTTATTCTCCCCAACTATGGGCAATTAGCAGAACAGATTTGGTCCTATAATCTTGGTTGGTAGCCAGTGCAGGATTAGAAAAACACTCAATTCAAACCACCCTTGATAGGGTTGAGCTCTGTCAGGTTATCTTGCTCAAGACACACCACTTCTACTGTGGTTGCAGTACATATGATGATGCCCCTTACGACCCCAATTACTTATGAGATTCATGATTTTGATATATCATAAAATAATGAAGTCAGTAACATTTTTCTCGAGTCTTGCGAAGAGTCCAAGAGACGCGCCTGTTTAATTCTTACGAATTATTCTTACTAGAAGGAAAGTTACAATCCTAATTTCAACGTTTTAAACTATTCTAATCGGAAAAAAAATAAAAGTCAATATAAAAGTGAAATCTAATAAAATTTCTACAAATCGTTTTTTAACTTTTCAGCTAAGACAAACGAGCTTGAAAACGCACTATACAGACAGAGAAAACTTATAGAACAAGATGAGGAATGGAAAAATCACATAGGAATTATTTTCTGGTTGTTGGAAATTGTAACCGTTTTTAGACAAATGTCAATTTAGTACTCCTCTACTTCGAGACACCTCTGTCACATAAATCTAGGTTCTACTTTGAGTGATCACCTTTAAGAAAGCCACATTGTTATTATTTCTTCTCTGTTCAACTATAAGAGCAGAGATTCCGTTTTAATTCTAAAGGATCTACAGATAGACGCTGGTTGAACAGAGGATAGAAGGTAAGTCGTGATCGGGATAAAACATTTACAAGCGCAGTAGAACCAACGTTTTACGTGTAGCCAAAATCTGATTAACTATAAAAGCTTTAAAAACAGCACACTAGACGAGGAAATCTTTGCTGATTAGAAAACATTGCATGTTAGAACCGTAGTTCAAATATAATGAAATATGAAACAAAAAACATTTTTGGTGTATTATTAGCTTGATGCGAAAATTTACAGCCTTATGCTTTTCTCAGTATTAAAGAAATCTCAGAAGTGCCTTTTAAGCCTACGTAGCTTCTTATTTCTAGCACAAGCAATTAACTGTAATATGTAGTTACAAACTTGAAGAAACATTCAACAACTAAGGAAAAGGGTTCGATATCAACATTCCGACAGAAAAAAACGTCAGCATTTTCAATTGCTTTTCATGCGCAACACTGAAAAGGTTATTTTTGAATAATGAACGATAAAAACTGGATTCATTGCGAGAATAGAAAAAAAGAGAAAATAATAACTAGATATAGCGTAATCTTCTTAAAAAAAAACTCAAAAAAGTCAAAATGGGATCTAACGAAATAAAAATCTCTGTATTTAATGATGTAACTCTATGCCGAGGAGTTGCTCGCTGTTCCAGTTGCGATTCGATATAGGTTTTTCTGTAGTAATCTTAGAGTCAAGAATCTTTGGACATGATACCATGGTAATATACCTCGGGCGGGTACGTGGTTGAGGAGAATTCTTCTCGCTTTTCATTTTTGGCGTAAATTTGGCACTATGGGCATATAGTATTGTGCTGAAATAAGCATTGCGTTCACTTTCACACTAGACCAAGCCATCGATGTACAAAGTTGACCTGGGCTTAATCCCACCCGCCGAATGCGGAAGCCCATGACCTCATGAATGCATCTGCTTTTGAAAGCCTCGAAACAAGATACAGGTAATTGTATAAACGGCCGCCCCAGAGACTAGTTGGGCTGTCTCTCATAAATTGTCATAAATGACAATATAAGGACGGCGTTTGGTTGAGGGGTTTAGGCGACCGCACACACATACTGAGCAAGAGAAGGTACTGAATGAAATGTAATGTTAAATAACGAAAGATTGAAGTGCCATGTTATTCATTATTCCACACGTATCGTTTTAGTAACGGCATCAACAATTTTATTACAGTCAGGAGCGTCAGTGACTGGTCTGGCGTCATCCTGGAAAGGAAACTTCTCCTTCAACGTAGTTTTCTGCGTTTAATAGCAATATTTATTAAATCCAATGACCCTTTCTCCCACGCTTTTTCATGATTCTGGGCTATAAAACTGAGCTTTTCTACTTTTAATTCTATTCGTTGTTTATTCATTCTCAAAGCCAGACTATAATTTGTTTGGTCAGCCGTTTCAATAATATTGAAAAATTCATCAGTGTATTTCTCGAAACAAAATGCAAATCCTTCTTTCATGATGTAAAACACAATTGAGCTAAAAAGTGGAGATCATAGAAAGGCAGATAAATTTATTTGATGACTGAATAATGATGCTATGAATTTATAGGATTGTATGGCAAAATAGTTGAAACATTTGCATTAATAAAAAAAATACTAGAAAGAAAAAAAATGAGTGTCAGTCAAAAAGTAATGCAAGTTTTAATAGTTCTAGGGAGAAATTGACATTAGTGACAGGCCCTCCTGTGGCAGCCCAGCTGCTGCTATAAATAAAAATAAGGTAAAAACCACTTATGCTCATATTCTATCTGACAGAAAACAGCCTATTCTACAACTTTGTGAAAGCGTGTAGTTGAGCTATTGCAGTGCCTGCCGTTTAATGCAGTCTCTTGTTTACGCAAAGGTCAGTGCAAAGTCTGTACTCCAAACGCTGACAGATTCTATAAAGGAGCAGAGAACAGTTATTTCTCAAGAGGTTTTCGTGTTTTACAACTGTGATAAAACCCAGAGGACAATGTAATTCGCCTATGGCTAAGAAAGCAACCAAGAAACTTCAACGGGGCGGTTATATCTCATTCATGATTAAGAGGAAAGGAGACTACACCGAAGTCTAGATGCAGATGATGATACCACAGCTTATGAGTGCACCTCCATAAAAACCTAATTGATCAGAGCCTGGAAACTGATCTCTCTGCTGATCTATCTCTAACAGTTTGCAACGTTCTATCATCACTGAGCAGAGCCTGAATTTTCTCCAGTCATGATGAGCGGTTGTACTCTTAGAGGCTTTTCTTTGAACGTCTATTGGGACTCACGTTCACCCCAGACCTCAAAAATGAAGTATTGCTGCCGCATCTGTGTTGGAACTGACCTGTCCTCGGTTTCCAGCCTTGAAAGAGTTTAAAAGCGTTTACGCGGCCTTGTGAGTAATGAATTATTTTCAACTCTCCATCCACTTCCATTCGGACGAAACATCTCAAGCTTATCGCTATTTCTATGGTAAATGATCTGGCGAGCTACATCCCTTAGTTACACCTATTCAGACATTTACAGCTAAGACCCATCATACCACGCACACAGAACCAAATCATCAGGATTCCTTTCGTATTACATTGGTAACGAGGGAATTTCAAGTTAGACAGTTTTTCCCAAGAATTATTACTTTGTAGAATAGACTCCTGATAGAATGCTTTCCCGATCAATTCAATCGTAACATTTTTGTAACCGGTATCACCCCATGCAAGGCAGGAAAGCCACTAAGACACAAAGGGCTACAGGCTGTGGAAGAATTAGGAATAGAAACATTAATAATATGTGGGAAGAGGAAAGAGTAATCAGGAAGACAGGAGATTGCATTTAAACTTGCTTGTGGTGAAACTATTAAAAAAATGGATATAGGCGGTTTCAGTAGAGATCCAAACTAGTTTTATCGATTCCATGATAACCATTACGCCACCCCGTAAAAAGATTGACATTTAATATTATAATGCAGGAAACTGATTCGCTCGCAACGTCGGTCAATGGGATCACCCACAGGGCTTAATCTCACACTTCTTTATCTCAATATTTCCTAGAAGACACTTTGTGATGATTAAAAGGTCAGTTTTATCTCAATGAATTTGGTATCTTCTTCTATGTGCCGTAACCCTGTAGACGATCAGAACTCTTCAGTTCCTTTTCTTTGTAGCCTTTAGTTTGACTTTTTGCTATATCTCTCTTCTGCTAACCATTTACACTTCTGATACTATGTATTGGCTTTCTTTTTATTTCTATTTTCTAAAACTTCGTCGTTACTCACGTGTTCAATCCATGGTATTTTCAGCATCCTTCTGGAAAACCACATTTCTGATGCTTCGAGTCTCTTCACCATCTGTGATGAGTGTCCATCATTCACTGCTTTATAGGAGTACTGATATTACAGTTCAGTTCAGCTTTCTTTGTTTCTAATGTTTTTGTTTTTTTTAGCATTTTGCTTTATCTTTCGGAAGGCATCTTTCGCTATCCCAATGCGCCTTCGGATTTCGGTGTCTCATTTTTCGTCTTTCGTTAAAACACTTCCTAGATAGTTAAATTTTTGAATTTGTTTAATTTTGGTATCACTAATTAGTAATACATATGTTGAGCTGTATGACAGCCATACATTCTATCTTACATTTTTAGACCATTCTTATTGCTTTCCTTCACTTCCTTCGATAAGAGTTCCTGTAGCTACCATTTTTCTATAATGAAAAATCTATACCAATATCAATTTTCCGATTGAAGAACTTATGTAACTCTCAAACGATAAGAACAAAAATGAATTACTTGATCAATCTTCCGAATGTTTCAGTTACAGTGTAACCCAGATATAAGAGAGTTGTCGGGACCGGAGAAGTCTCTTATATCCGGGTTTCTCTTATATCAGGGATTGGTCTATTTTGTTTAGGTAAGTATGGCTCTAATTTGGGATCAGAGAAAATCTCTCTTATATCAGGGTTTATCTTATATCAGGGTCTCTTATATCCGGGTTACACTGTATATCCCTTTAAGTCAACTCTCCAAGGTTTTGTTTCCCAATGCAGTAGCCAGTAGTGAAGTCATTGGATCCAATCATTGTAAAGCCATAACACGAGGGGAAATAGAAAAATCAGGCTTAGCTGACCTCATATGAAGAGAAAAGGGAAATCATCCCCCCCCTTTGGGATAAGGTTCAAATAATAGGCAGAGAACATCAGTGGAAAATACGAAAACTTAAGGAATCGGCACATATACTAAATCACAAAAATGTCCTAAGCCGACCAAGCATAAAAATGAATACAGTATGGGAACCAATATGGAGTTCTAGAGAAAAGCAATAACAACAACTAAATTGCAACATGATCTGCGGTAAAACAATGAAACTGAGACATTAAGTTTATAAATCCCCAAAATTCATACACTTATATCCTCAAGGATACATGGCTCAGTGGATAAAAGCGTTGTTTTGATTCAGTGACTTGACCCAAAGAGTTGTGAGTTCAATACCAAAAAAACAAAAAACAAAACTGGGAGATTTAAATTAAAGGGAGATAACTGAGACATCCGGAGAGACAAGGCACATGGAACTAGAAAAATTTATCCTTGTGGATGAAAGTGTTCCTTTCGAAATTCCAAACATCCGAAGAAAGCCGGAGCGTACAACGGCCGAAACGTCGTGAATATGGTAATAAAGATGAGGACAACAGTCCGAACAATGTAAATTGCAAATGCAATACCTCATCTCAGAAACATAGGCAAAAAGTATCATTAATAACCAGTAGTTTAAAAACATTTCACTTTGTTAACGTAAGAAATGAACCTGTGTGTAAGTCAGCGTTGCTTTAATTATAAAATAAAAATAGAGTTAGTTTAAATCTGATTGGCTAACATGAAGAAATATCTTTGGATCTATTTCATATTCGAAGCAAAATATTAGAAACGCTCGTATAAAGGAAGCGTCATTATTCGTAGGAAACCTTACCATTCATCTCGTAATTCGGATGCAAGCTCTTTAAACTTCTTGTTTTGTATTTCCACATTTTATATATAATTGATATTTGTGTGGCGGTCAAAAGGAAAATGCAATTCTGGACACCAAATTCTACATATTAGAATCTTGAAATAGAAAATGTCTCTGTTCTTTAAATGAATAGCGCCTTACCAAATTTGGCGCATCTCCAGAAATATCATTTTCGTTAAGCGATACTTAGGAAACTCGCTTAGAAAAACAGCGCATGAGCATAGTGTTCGATCCTTACTGTCTACTCTATAACTATGGTCCTGTGCCAGACTAAGCTAAGCTTTGTTGATGAATGACAAAATATCTTACGTTTCACGTTTTGGACTTGGAAATGCCTTCATCAGGCCAAATAAGGTTTTTATCGACGGAATAATATGCGGAGCAGGGAACGAAATTCAAGAAAGGTCTATTATAATCCTATATCGAGGGAACACTAGAGACACAGGAGTGCTTAAATTTACATTTTAAATTTTTTGGCATGTGATATGTCCAGATGCACAACTTAGCTGGCCAGTTATTTATTTATTTATTTATTTAACGCTACAGTGAATTTAAATATCCTACTTTATAGTAGCAATAGATTTGTTAGATATGGTGATATGCCATATAATCCTGGGCATAAATTTACTGTGAAAGACTCAGAAATTAGAACACTTTCTATACATTTTCGCCTGAATATATTAATTTCTTCTTTAATTAAAAATGCATTCTTCAAGTTGAAACTCTAGACAATACGGTGAACGACTAATGCAGTGAACGTGTTGTTTCTTTCGGCATCAAATTTCTTGCATTTAAATTCTTAGACGCTTCTTCTATCTATTTCTTATTTCTTATTTATCGCCCTCAACATAAAAAAATAAAAATAAAAATCAGTTATCTGACGCGGTATGTAAAGAGAGGAAGTTTGAATGATATGATCAGCCGTGGCATTATATTAACTTAATGCTTATATTGAAATTCTTTGCGTATTCACCTAAAAATTGATTTTCGAAGTTTCAATTTCGTCGTTTTGATAGGAAAGAGAATAATTTTAAATTGGTTTCTGTAATGAGGCCAAGAAAAAATGTCGTGATACTTTGAAGGAGAGACGAGGTTACATGCTGCAAAAATGGAGTCGATTCAGACGACATGGATGCAGAAAAAGAAATCGTGGAAGGTAATTTTAATGCTAAAAAAAGAAAAAGAGTACATTGACGCATTCATTTGGAACCATTCACTTTGCTACGTGCAGAATAAAGAGCTCATTAGTAGTAAAAAATAATTCGACGCTTTAGGCTACAATAATTTGCTTTGAATGGTGATAAATGCAGGAAGTCGTGGAGAACTATGATCACCTACGTCCTGAAGAAACACACACACACAGACATACACACACACACACGCACACACACATATATATATATATATATATATATATATATATATATATATATATATATATATATATTACCTTACATGAAAATGTGTGACAAAATAAAGATGTGTCGGTTCGTTTTTCTTCTGCAATATCATACTGGATGTCACTAGTAATCGTGAAATGAACCATTTTCATACAGGAAACATTTGACAGTCATTGACCGAGGAGTTAGCATTACTGTCGACTGAAATTTGTAAAAACTTTTTTACTAAAAGAGTTTTTCATGAACATAGACTTCTCAAGTCCACTATCTCTTGTCTGTTTTAATATTGATAGACATTTGCCTTCTAAAACTCTGGTTTTTTTCTAGTAACAAAAATAAACCTCTTCATTTTACCATTATTTTCCCTTTTACTTAAATGTGCTGTTCATTTCTGTTCTTTCCGTTGAAAGTGTTCAGATGATGTGGTTTCTGTTATTTAGTAAAGATCTTTGCGATATAGTAGCGCCAGTCTATAAGATCTCATGAAAGATCTTGTCGATGTCATAAACATAACAAAAGGAAAATATTATCTTATTGGTGTCTGTGGAGGTAACAGCTTTTGTGGCTACTGATTGAACAGGTAATTTAGTTCTAGGAAAGATTTTTGTACAAGTAATCCTTACTCGTTGTAGTAAGCCATTGGCAAGAAAATTTTGAAAAATATCTGATGGCAAGAAAGATCGCCAAAGGAAATATATTAATTCCTTTCCCAAGGATATTAGCGGGAAATAAATATCGGTAACAGTATCACCAGGAACAGATAAATTCCCAACTTGTATCGCACATTCGATTTTCATAAGCGTTACGAGATCCAGTATGAAATATGATAAGCATATATATATATATATATATATATATATATATATATATATATATATATATATATATATATAAATATGCTTTTCATATATATATGTATATGTATATATAGATATATATGTAAGCAAATATATGGATATAGATCCGACAGTATGAAGAAAAATATACGGAAAAAACAAACAAAAATCCTTATATTTTCCACGCTGTTTCAACGTTAACATGTCGACGTCGGAACGCTGATCGTATAAAACTTTCAGTTATCTATTTGGATAAGTCTTGTTCTTGTGTCCATCGTCTTTGTCATGTTAAATTTGCTAATGTTAATTATATTTTATATTTTATTGAATATGTCCTGAAGATAGTTTTTTGAGCGAAACGTCCGACGTCGACGTGTTAACGTTGAAACATCGTTATTGCATATAAGGATTTTTGTTTGTTTTTTCCGTATATTTTTCTTCATATATATATATATATGTATATTTATGTATGTATATATATATGCTTTTCATAGATGTGTATATATATCTATATTTATGTATGTATATATATATGTATATATATATATGTATGTATATATATATATGCTTATCATAGATGTATATATATATATATATATATATACATATACTTATCATATATATATATATGCTTATTATATATATATATATATATATATATATGTATGTATATAATATGCTTTTCATATATATATGTATATATACATATATGTATATTTATATATATATATATATGCTTTTCATAGATGTGCATATATATGTATATTTATGTATGTATATATATATGTATATATATATGTATATATATATATATATATATGCTTATCATAGATGTATATATATATATATATATATATATATACATATGCTTATCATATATATATATGCTTATTGTATATATATATATATATATATATATATATAGTCCTGCATATATTATCACTAGAAATGCATTCAGAATCTTTTTCTATGTGCCGTGTCTCTTCAGGACTGACGATCATGCCATTCAACAATTTTCTGTCCTTTGTATGTTTAATTAATTTTGTTTTTTTTCTGACAAAAATAGGAATAGAGTTGTTTATTGCATCTTCAATTAATCCAGGTCAATATATATGTGACTGCCTCCTATTGCAGATGATTTTCTACTTCTGGTGTTCAAATTAAGTATTAGGTCGGACGTTAAAAAATACTTAAAAACATTATTTTTGCACCAACCTAATAAAAGCATTATTTTGAGAACGGTTTTTAAGACAGGCAAGCCTTTTCAATTTTGGAGATTGGTGCAACATACTTCGCATTCTCATTTCTCCTCATTTGGCCTTGTATTAAACTAAACTTAGCTAAATAAATATACCAGTCTAGAGAAGATAAGAAATATCACTTTCGTCGGCGGACCTGTCCCTCTTTTCGTCAGGGGTTATCAGCAATTGTCTTCGTCTACTGTGTCCAACTTTGTGAGCAGGTGACCTAGCTAGCAATGGATTGAATGGTATCCTTGCACAATTCTCATGCAATTTCTCTCACCATTCAACTGTGACATGTTCCCCTAAATACCTTCACTTATCCTGAGTTTCATTTTGTTTTACTGTATTTTGTATTGCAATTATTACATTATTTGTTTGTCTTTTAAGATTCCTGCAAATCACTGATATTATTTATCGTCATAATATCCGATCTCTCCTGTTTGATTTACGTCCAGATGAAAAACAGATTGAAACATTCTTTGACATTATAAGATGACCATTCCTATGTTAATATTTTTACTAGATTTTTACTCTATCTGATTAGTATTGTAAAAAACAATAATAATCAGATAGGTATCAAATATTATTACAAAACTTGGTCGATACACTCTTTAACCTCGAGAGCAAACAGCGGGAAAATTTGAATTACGTTATTAGTGATCTTTCTCATTTATTCTATTCATCTTGTAGAACATTGGACAGGTTACATGTTCAAGACTCATCAGAAACTGTTTCTGACTTAGCGTAGTGTATTAATGCTATATATTACAAAAATACAAGAGAATTTAAAAATTCCTAAAATATGAATAAGCGGTGAAAATAATTATAACGTTATACAACAACTCAGAAATATGACAGACAAAATTTCAACTATTGCTCATAAAATGGCAATGAACAAATGAATTTCTACGACTTCACATGTTTGAATCTTGCAAACCTCCCTGTAGAGTAGCAGAAAACAGCCTCATCAAGCCAGGAATTGTTGCTGTGGTTTATGCAGAAAATAAGTTTTTATGGGGTGCAGATTCTAACTTCAAGTTCAACCGGTTTTTAATTCAGAGTGACCCTTCTAGATTATCTATCAAAAAAGACTAGAGATTTCCAGTCTATCCTGTTGTTAATCCCATTTTAAGAGTAGAATAGATGGATTCAATTTCCAATTTCCAATACTTTACTAAAAGAAATAAACGGTTAATTTAATTTAAAACTTGAAAAAGAAAATGCAATATAGCCTAGAGAGAAACGTAGGGAAAGATATTGCATATTGAATACTGATTCGTACTCAGCTTAAGCATTCAGTGTTTCGTTGCTGAAGTGGTTAAGGCAATGTGTTTATTGAAATACGGAATTCGAGTTCATGTTTTCTTGAGAGCTATTTTATTTCAAATGCTGCGATTGGAATCAGTTGGGCCTTCTTCATTTAAAGGGTACTATGATAAAAGAAAAGTAGCAATATATGATAGAGTAAAAGCTAGTGAAAATTTTAATATTAGATGCGCGCAAAAGTTACAAGCGAGAAACCGGTTTTCAGTTATGGTAATTTTTTAAAGAGTTCTGGGAATTTTTGCACATAACTAATAATGAGCCAAAACTTTCTTTTCGACAAAGACTAACAAGTAGAACTGAATGAAATAGGATAATGAATTTTATATTAATTTTGAGTGTTCAACTTTTTTCAGAAAGATCCCGAAGAACAGGAAGAGACAACTCAACACCGCCGACTGTGCGCCGGGACAACTCATGACTGAGACAACTCAGCACCAGTAAAATACAAGTTTGTTTTTTTTTATAACCGAATAAAAGTGATTTATTAAGGATTAAATATTAATTAGTGAATATTTTTCTTCAAATAAGGCATTTGAAACTTTTCGATATAACCACTTCCATGATGATGGTGGAATATCTGAACAACTTTTTATTAAATTTCGAGAAAGTATAATTCCACCCTGTTCATATTTATATTAGTTAAAAGCTGGACTCCTCCGAGAAATTAAATCGTCAATTTGTTTTTGCCAAATATACCAAATATCTGCTTTGAATAGTAAAAAAAAAAAAAAAAAAATGAAGTAAAACTATGACATTATTTAATTAGAAAAGCTTTTAACTGCTTTTATAAATAAGATAAATTAAGGACACTATTATCCTAAAAATTTTTTTCGATAAATAATGAAATTTTACAAGAGTTGTTTTCATTGTTTTAAAATTTTAATTAGAATAATTTATTAAGTTTTTTTTGTTTTATACAACTCGTATATAATCCGATTAATAGGTATAATTGAATAAAAATTGATATGTCCTATGTTATGTCTTTCGTCCTTCGAAAGGATATTTAAAAACAATGGCAGCAAAACCAAAAGCGACAGAAAGCTGAATGATGTTGATTAAGTCCGGAATTGCCAAAGAGATGCAGGACAACTCAACACCACCGACTGCGCGCGGGGACAACTCAGCACCAGATATTTTTTAAATTGTAAATAAATTTATTTTTAATAAAGTAAATGCTAAACTTAATATAATCTTGGTTTCTAATTTCAGTAATTCACAAATATTATGTTTTAGGAAAATATTTTAGAATTTCGATTTACTTTATTAAAAAAAATAAATTGCATTATGATTTACTTTATTAAATATAATAAAAACAAAAAAACTATTTCGTTTTGTTTTGCATTTTTTGATTTACTTTATTAAAAAATAATTAAAAACAAAAAAATGGTTCATATTTTCCATCATGCCTTTTCAAATGCCTTATTTGAAGAACATTTTTCACTAATTACGGTTTTAATTATTAATAAGTTACTTTTATTCTGTTAAAAAAAAGTTGTAGTTTTGGTGCTGAGTTGTCTCATACCTGAGATATTCCGGCGCTCAGTCGGCGGTGTTCAATTGTCCTGAACACCGTACCCCACGAAAAACACCAGGAGGTTATTACAAAATCAGTATCTCCAGAAAGGTGAGATTGAACAACAGAACGCGCAACGATAAAACAATGATCAGCGTTTGAAGTCTGACTTTCATTGACATACCTGTTGAGGTCAGTGGGATATCATTTTGAAAAGAGTAGATTTTATTGAAAAATATTTAATTGCCAAAATACATTTTAATTAGCGAGAATTTCTTCGGAGTAATAAAAAAAAGTAGTTTGTGTTTGGTGATTATCAACAATATAAAGGTAAACATTATGAATATTTAAATTGTTTTCTTAAGAGTTGTCATTTTCTGACATTTCTATCAAAGAGAACAGAAATAACATTCTGTTATATATGCGATATTTATAATGTCTTTATGAGGACAATGTCAGCTTACGTCAAGAAAAGACGTCAAGATTGTTTTTACTAATCCAGTATCAACACTTTCAATAAATGATACCAAGAAAATATTTACTATGAAATACTCATGTTTTTCTCCGATATAACACACACAAACACCCCACACACAACCAAACAACCAATGGCCTTTAGGGCGCCTACTCTCTGATGGCAAACAGGAGAGAGTTCGTAATAAATGGGTAAGTGGAAAATTCAGTAAATGTTATAAACGGGGGACGTTTTAATAAACAGGGGTTGGAAATAATGAGGAATGATTAAAAACAAAGACCTCGAAAAAAATAAAACTAAAAAAATTATCCCTTAATTTCTTTAGTCAGATGCTTTAACAAAATCGAATACATTTCCATGAAGTCTAACCACCTATAACAACACGTATATAAACAAATATCCATAAAACGTTAAAAATTAATAAGTTGGAGTCCTAATAATATTAGGGTACTGAAAGATGAAAGAAATTAGAGTGAAAGGGGTGGCGTATATGGCACCCGAGGGTACGATGTCACAACTCCTTCTTAAGGACATGATTCCGTCTTAAATGAAAGCCTGACTAATTGTGTTTTATGCTAAGCTAAGTTTAATATCACGGTATAATGGCTGACAAGCTGGTATCCTGGACTTATATATCACAATGTCACTCACTTGAGCCGTTTTAGCGTTCATTATTTGATAAACGGAAAAGACAATTCGATTGATTTCCTGAATCTACTAACAAATCATAAACGATGTGTGAGTCAATTTCCTCACTTCAGTAATTACGTCCCTTCCCATGCCTAGTTTTTCAAATGGTCACTTTTCAATTACACAGGTTCTTCAAACTAGGATATTGATGCTATACAATCTTCCTCAACGTCACACACTTGGTTATTTCTAATATATTAACATAGATATTAGTATATCAATTTTTAAAGAAAAAATGAAATGAAAACACTTAGAGATGCATCATTAACACTTTTATTTTCAATAGAAAACAAATTGATGGATATATGGATTCAAACAAGACAACACAACAGACAATGTGTGTGTGTGTGTGTGTGTGTGTGTGTGTGTGAAGTACATGCTGTAAGTAATTATTCAGGGTAAGCAGCTAGTGAATATTTATAATAAATCTACAAAAATATTTTGTATTTTATGTATAATAATCAGAGTAATCTTCGTATATTGTGCCACACAAAGAACGTTGAGCTGTTGTCTATTTTATTCAGGGGAGGCACTGCTTACGTTGATTACCTAGACGGCACGTCTCTGATATATATATATATATATATATATATATATATATATATATATATATATATATATATATAATACTATTAGCAATACCTAGGATAGCACAACTTGTAAGTCTATCAAAACAAATTGGCACCTGAGGGAAAAAAATGGAGAAAAAAAAATGGAGAAAAAAAAATGAAGAACTTGAAACATCTGAACAGGGCTAAAATAAATCAAGTGCCTTAAGATTTTTTAAGGAAAAAAAACAAGCGAGTAATTAAGCTAAAAGGTAGAGTGCTCAATACGGTAAGTAGAGTAGGGTTAAATGGTATAAGTCCTAAAAAGACAGGAACAACCCCAACCCTAACCAGCTCACCCTGAAGATCCGTTTAGGTGAAAACTAGCTAGCTTTTTCATCATGGCTCTTTAGGATTTATTTCATTTGTGTGTGTGTGTGTCTCTCTCTCTCTCTCTCTCTATATATATATATATATATATATATATATATATATATATATATATATATATATATATATTTATATATGTATGTATGTGTGTGTGTATATCTGTGTGTGTGTGTGCGTACGTGTGTGTGGATCAATGAGAGGGAATCAATAAATTTGTAGACAGGCACGTTGTTAGTTGAATTTATATGAAATTTTCACTGTATAATGATTCCTGGAGAGAGGATGAATATTCACCAGTTAATCAAGTAGATTTGTAAAAAGCTTGGACGGCACAACATGACTTTTGGCCAATTTATCTACACATAACAGCGAGATTAGCGTAAGAATTATCGTATATGAGAAAAATAGCATTAAATTTAATAGGCACAAAATGTCTATTGTTTTTACAAGTTTTAATTTATTGATATAGTTTGGCCACAAGAACGAAATAATCTTGTGTGTGTCGAACTCATTGTACGAGCCAGATTAGTCCATTGTCTATTATTGCACAATTAATTATTGGCGTACCTAGAGTGGGACGAAGGGGTGGCCTGAACGGCAAATCTTTTATCAGGCAACATTTAAGGAAATTAGATATGCATAGTTGTTAACAAAAGGAACGGTTCAACATATAAATTACAAATTGGAATTACCAAAATCAAACAAATACAACAAATTAAAGAAAGCGTTTTAATAGAAGACGGAAAGTGCGACACTCAAATCCGGAGTTAAATTGGGATAGCGAATGATGCCTTCCAAAAGCAAAGCAAAGTATTAACAAACAAAAAATAAGCTTCGCTAGAAACAAAGAAAAGAGTACTGAAGTGTTATTGTAATATCACTCCTTCTATATGGAGGTGAATGCTGGATAATCTCTTCATAGTTGAAAAAGACACTTGAAGCAACAGAAATGTGATTTCTACAGAAGGATGCTGAGAATACCAAGAACCGAACATGTGAGAAACGACGAAGTTTTAGAGAAAATGAAAAGACACATTTCTAGGGTACGTAATGAGGAAACAGGACTTGGAAAATTTGATACTCACAGGACAGATTGAAGGCAAGATCGACAGAGAAAACAACGCATAACCTACCTAGCGAGCTTTAGTAAATGGATGACGAACAAGAGATTACAAAAAGAGAAAAAATTTTAAGAGTTACAAAAGATAGGAAATTGTGGAGAGCCATGATCACCAACATCCTGAAGGGCTGAAGAAGATTTCAGAAAACTAGTATAATGAATAGTATGTTGTTATAATGAAATAGATGTCCAAATTCGGAATGTTGTTTCGAGAGGCGGCAAATTCTACGAGTGCCCAGGGCATTAAAAAGGTATATACGCCGCTGTAGGAAAATTTGACAATAACAGAACCTATTAAACATAGGAAAGGCAAATGGAAGCGGCAAGCAACCTACCCAACGAGCTTGTTTAATTGAATGACAGAACAGAATATGGAAGGGTTAGTAAGAAATCAAGAACTACAAAGAATGGTAAGTAGTGGAGAGCCATGATCGTCCATATCCTGAAGAGACACAAGAAGAAAGAAAAACACATCACTATATAGAACCAGTGAATAAATGTGTTCATAATACGTAGCACGTTGGTGTCGTTGTTATGCACTGATATTCATCCTTCAGCACATACGTGGTAACATGCTAACATTTACGCATGCGCTTACGTTTAAATATCTGCTTATTTCTGTATGTTGTCGTAAGCGCGGTTATGTGTGAGCACGATTGTATTATTAAGACGGTTAGCTACAACGCTGAGATCACATTAAGATGACTTGCAATTTATTAGGCATTAGTCTGCGAATATAATTCAACTTTGAGAGATAAGGCCGGGAAATATCCGTGATTGGGCTACTTATAAATTATAAATAAGGTTAAGAATCTATCTACTAATATCCTCAATATTGTCGGTAATTTACGAATATCATTACGGCCACCGACGATCTATTGACATCATAGAATGGAAGGTAGTTTATTGACTTGATTCAGCAAGATCTGCATTTTGAATAACGCGCACAGCCTTAGGGTGTGGGGGGGGTGAATGTAGAATTTGAATAGGGACACATTTCTTGAAGGCTGAAGAGATTATGAAGATATCGAAGAATCTGCAGTTGCATGAATGAAATAAATCCAAAGACAACAAGGAAAGATCACACTGCTAGGACAATGGACTCTATTAAGATTCGAACTTATTTTATTTGAGTTTTGCTGCTGGTGAAAAAGGGAACATTGAATTGTTTTTTAAATTGAGATTAGACTATCTTTTTTTCAGATCTAAACAAAAATTTCTGTTTTGTTAGTCATAATCTACTTTGCATAATTACGAATAATGACTTGTAAGATTATATAATTAATCATAACAATAATCAAATGAAATAATTATAAGTAGTCATGAAATTAAAAGGAGTGGAAATTAACAACAGAAGTATCTTACCAACCCCCTGAAATAATAATAATAATAATAATAATAATAATAATAATAATAATAATAATAATAACAATGGAATGATTTTTATTGACTTGGCAGTCCTTGCAGATTGTAATGTACCTTTGAAAATCCTCAAAAAACTATCAGACTACAAGAATCTTGACGTAGAAATCTCAGAAATGTGGCACATGAGGGCATCAACGATTACAGTTGTATTTGGAGCCCTCGGATTGATAAGAAAAGGTTTGGATAGACTCACTGTTAGCCCGTGCCTTAAAGAAATAAAAATAAACATTGATTTTTTTTTTACAAAAAATAATGATTGGAAGCTATTTTTGACTCTGGCTGGGACCCGGAAGGAAAGGTGTATACAACAGAAACCCAAGGAAATAATAATAATAATAATAATAATAATAATAATAATAATAATAATAATAATCAAGTTTAGGATATTCTCTTGGGGTCAAGTTACTGTGTATTTTATGTCATGAGCGTAAACAGTGAGGGGAAATCATAACTGGGTGTCGAAGGGGTTGTCTTTTTTTAAGTTTGAAGTATGAGGGCTCACATATTGATATCTGGAAACACCCTTAATCGGAGACAGTCAGGGTAGATTGTCTACCCGACCCAAAAGTATGTCTAACTTGGCTACACCTGTAAGGTCATACCCGGCTTTTACCAAGGCATGTCACCATATTGAATACATTTAACTGTGGTGCATGTGGTTGGTATATACTTATGAAATTGGCTATCATGATCGATGTATTAGATTTCCTCTATCCAATACATTGAGAAGTAGTATCAACTGGTTATCCATATAGTTATGTGTTAATTATTTGTACACTGATGTACAAAATAAGAACGTGATTCAGATTCAATTTATTTTGCAACAACACTAACCGTTATAATGATCCTAAAGAATTTGAGAGTAAATTTGAGAATTTTATATAGATCAATAAAGAGTATAGAGTAGAAAGGACTGTATCGTTATGGATTTGTTATAATGCAGTGAGAAAATTATATGTTCCTGGGGGAACACCCGTATTAGTACAAAAAGATCTAGAAGAGTGGCCATTCAGGACAACTTCCAACGGTTGTGTGTTGTAGTTATTATTATTGATACATTAGAAAACTAGGAACGGGAATAATGGAAAAAGGTATTAAATGTTGATATCATTAAGACTGTTGAACAATAAGACAATATTGAAGTTGTTGAAGATGTTGCCTATTTTGTTTACTGCAACAATTCCAACAGACTGCATCTGATCTTTGTGAATAAGAGATTCGATCAGTTCACTGATGTGGCTTTTTCATTTCAGCAAAAGAAGTTTAAATGAAAGTAAAATATAACTGCAAGGACTATTTTAATCATTTCACTCTATGCAAAGCAGTAAAGTCACTAAGATACACGGGGTTACTGAATATGGAAGAACGAAAAAATTAGAAATATTATTAAGGGGCGAGAACAAAAGAATAAGAATCAATACAGTAGATAACAATTCACAGTGCACTTAAATTTTTGGAGGTCAAAGTTGACTGGAAAGCATGGAGCCGGAAGAGAAGTGCGAGAGAAGAAACTATTGGCATAGAACCTACGGTTTCATTTAGACAATCTGTGAATTGATGAGACTTAGCTCCCAATCTAGTACTGCGCTTAAATTTAATTAAAGTCATACCATAGCGTAAAGTTAATCCAAACAATTACCATGAAAGTATTTATAGAAAAGGCACAGAGAAGCTACATTACGGCGGTGGAAACGTGACTGAAGCCGAGATGCCAGGTCAGGACCAATAATATTGCTGATTCTTCTTTGGATTTTATAAAGAACCTCTAAATATACAGCAGTAGACCGGACCATATTCACAGTAGACTTATAAACATACAAAATAAATTCTGGAGAGTAAGATTGTCTAGCAGTTAACCGACTTTCTTAGCAGCAGACCTAGCAATAGATTCAATATAGTCTTTGCATTTCATATCAACCGAGAATGTTAGACTACGATTCACTACGATGGAGGTTAGCATCAGCCATGGGAGGGCGGAAACGGGTCCTTCGGGTGATTAATAGAGAGAAGTTTCGTTTTAGAGGCGTTAAAATTAACAAGCTATTCTTTGCTCCAGTTAAATTGATCAGACTCAATACTGAAACAGGAGGAAATGTCTGTGTCATCAGAATAGATATCGAGTTGAGAGCTGATATAATCAGGTCATCAGGAAGGTCATTGATGAAAATTAGAAACGAACCAGCTCCAAGGATAGAGCTCTGTGGAACACCTGCATTAGTACAAAAAGATCTAGAAGAGTGGCCATTGAGGACAACTTTCGTTTGCCTTGCCTGCGGAACGTAATGATGTGCGTTGTACTTATTATCATTTATACATTGGCTGCTGCTCTAAACTGGGAACAAGATTAAAGGAAAATGTGATTCAAAGAAGAGTTGATATAATTAAGGCTGTAACAATATTGAAGTTGTGAAGGATATTATCTATCAGGTCATCCCATAAGTTCTGTCCGAATTTTAACTTTTTGTTAAAATGAACGAAATTTAAAGAGTATTTTATAATGTCTAATGGAGCTGAACATTATTTTTATGTTTAGATGCATTTAAACTGATCAAATTTTATTTCAGAGAACAATAAAATTAAATTTTGTTTGATTAAAACCCTGCTAACATGGAAGTACCCAAGAATCATTTGATGCACATAATGCTTTATGAGTTCAAGAAAGGAAACTCAGCAGCCAAAGCAGTTAGAAACATTCACTCAGTTTATGGAGAGGAATGTGTCAATGAAAGAACTTGCAGAAGATGGTTTGCAAAATTCAGAGGTGGACATTTCACCCTTGAGGATGAAGATCGAACCGGACGTCCCATTGAGTTTGATGAAAAGCTTCTTGAAGCAGCCCTTGAAGAAAATCCTGCTTTATCAGTTGAGGAATTGGCAGTGGTTCTCATTTCAAACCATACAACAGTTCATCGTCATCTTCAACAACTTGGAAAAGTTCCTAAACTTGGAAAATGGGTGCCTCATGAATTGTCTGAAAACAACCTCAAATCCCAAGTTGACATCTGACAACTTGTTTCACCTTTTTTTTGGATAGACTTGTGACTGGCAACGAAAAATGGATCTTTTATCGGAATGTTAAGCGTCGTAGACAGTGGCTTGGTAAAGGGGAAGAACCCCAGCCACAGCCGAGAAGGGAACTTCATGGGCAAAAGGTTCTTCTTTCAATCTGGTGGGATCGCTAAGGAATAATCCACTTTGAATTCTTACCACCTAATGCAACAATTAATGCTCAAATATACTGTCAGCAATTAGAGCGTTTGAACCAAACTTTGAGGAAAAAAAGACCTGCTCTAGTGAATCGAAAAGAGGTGATGTTTCATCAGGACAATGCGCGACCCCACACGGCAAAAATCACGTCACAAAAGATCGAAGAAATTGGTTGGGAGAAAATTCCTCATCCACCTTATTATCCCGATCTTGCTCCTTCAGACTACCATTTGTTTCGTAGCTTACAGAATCATTTGGAAGAAACAGCTTTTGTAACACAGGAAGAGGTTAAAACTGACATTTGTGAGTTCTTCGAATCAAAGCCCAAAGAATTTTACAGTAATGGAATTAGTAAGCTTGTTAATAGATGGAAGGAAGTCATAGATAATCAGGGAAAATACATTTTTGATTGAATCTGTAATTAAATGTAACATTTGGTCACTTGTTTTCTTTATTGAAAATTCGGACAGAACTTATGGGATGACCTGATACATTGTTTGTGACAATCACCGGTTGCCTTCTGTGGCGCATCCACACGAATAACCAAATTCTAATAATATTTTATGTGATGGAATTGTAAGGTAGAACAGAAGTTCAAACATTTAGCAGAAAACCAACCACTGTAAGGACATGATTTTAAATTATTTTCAAAAAGCATGGGGTAATTAATAGTTAACAAGCTAGACGAACAAATCATTGTATGTTTCATACTTGTGACCTTGTGTCACACTAAGTTAAACTTAGTAAATCCACTTGTGATCGCTTATCGTAACGCGGTAACGCTTATTGTTGGTGTAGTGACTTAATCCTGATTGAATGTTCAAGAAGAAATAAAATGTTCTATCCACCATTTCGTAAATGTTAGGGGATACGAAGGGATACCTAAATATTATCCGGGACTACCGTAAATAGAGGATTTAGATAAAAAAAAAACTAGATAAAATGTCGATTTTCCCTGCTCTGAAATGATTTCTCTTTTACCATTTCTATTTGACTGAAAGTTAATGGGGAGCAATTTTGTGACGTCAAATGCTGATTTGGAAAAGTAAGTTGAAGTCGTGTTTAGTAACAAATACTGGAAGATAGGAACTATCTTTTAAGTAGTTTGAAGTCTTTGCGACTGTATCGATCGGATGTAAAGACGTTCACAGGAAACAGGTGGTACCTAGTCTCGCCGCATCATAATAGAAACAACAAAATTTTGCCTAAAGATACAGTCGTGTCTACTCTATACTCTTTATAGGTGGCCGATTTCCTAGATTCGCTATATATATATATATATATATATATATATATATATATAGCGTGTTTCAGAAAAATTGATATCATTTCGTAATGTAATAATTTGACCAATTCTCGTTCAAATGATCTCTAATTTTAGAAGCATGTGTAAAAACAACTCAAAATTCTATGTTTAATGTTTAATTTTTTCCTTTTCAGGTATAGAAATGGCATTCAGTGGAAAAGAAAAGCCGTTTTGTATGTTAGCATCTGCATTTGTGAAAGAATTCGCTAAAATGCACCAACTGCAGTGCAGATGTCGACATGGCACAAAAGGTTCGAAGGGAATTCTGCGTGTGTTGGGAAAAAGGAACTGGACGACCACCAGTATCAGAAGAGATAGTCGAGGGGATTCGGGAAACATTTTTGCAAAGAAAGTCCATAAAAAGACCAACCCTGCTTCTCCCAATGACAGTTTTCCGTATGGCAAGAGATGGCTTCCGAATGACCCCCCCCCTACAGACTGCAGCTCATTCAGGACTTAAAGACAGATGATAGTTAAAAGTGCAAGTAATTCTGTATCGAATTTTGATGAATAAATCTTGTTTTGACCAACAATAAGCCTGTTTAGTCATTTGTCTAGACTATTTAGATATTTAGGTATTTACATGTCAAATGATATCAAATTTGTTGAAACATCCGGAGCATGTTGACTTTTTACGTAGTTTAGAAAATCAATATTGCACACGATGTAAAAGCTGGAGTTTGATAGCATAAGTGATAAAATCAAAACAGATTGATTGCTTTTATCAATTATTGAGCATTTAGTTCTAAAGATCGTCTGAGAAAATGTACAGAAATACCTAACTTCCGCTGGTTTTTGCTTATAAAAAATCAAAGTTTTAATATTTCAATAATAAAGTTGATATTTTTCTATTAGATACATTGAATGGAAAATATATTCAATCCAGAATTATAATTATGAATCAGCACAAACAAAATGTTTTACCGTAAGTAAAACTGTATAAAATAATTGTAAAAGATTACAAAAAAGGCTACTCAATAAATAAGATTTTTCAGATTAAGATTAATAAAAGTAAAAATTAAATAAAAGTGTATATAAAACCATAATACTGCTGGGCACACATCATAAGAGAAAATGTTTTAAATTTGCATGATTTATTGAAAATTGCACTAAAACTATTGACATGTATAATACATTACATCATAATATAGATAAATCCTTCAGTATAATTTCTCTTTGAAGTCAATGAATGTCTTATTTTATGGCACAATGATTGAATAATAATTTGTCTGTGTCATGCAACTTGTCCATAGAGAATTTCTAAAGCTTCAGTAAATTAAATAAAGATGTGTTATAAGGCTTTCACTAATCATCAGAATGAAATTGCAACGTTACGATTTTGAACCTAAATTTAATATTTAAACTCCTCTCCTCAAAAAACGGTAAGGATTTTGAAAAAATATTTTGTACATTATTTATCATGTGAAACTTCAAAATTAGTGCGTGCAATACCACGATTCCCATATAGACCTGCCGTATGGGTACAATATGAGCCAACACAGTGTGTGATTTCCTCTCGACTTTTAATAAATGCACACAAAAAAAAGCTTATCCACGAATATGAAAGGATCCTATCGAGAATAAATAGTCAGAACATGTCTAAATTATTTAACAAAACCTGTCTTAATGAAAATATACTGCCGATATATATATATATATATATATATATATATATATATATATATATATATATATATATATATAGTATTTTCTTTGCATAAGCGACGTTATTAAATTATGTATTAAATTTATTTATTGTAGAAACAGTTACTCGTAGGAAATTATGCAAACAACGTAAGTTACACCATAAAAACAAACGGTACATTAAGCAAGGCCCGAAAAGAAAAATGGCCGCTGGGTGTTGACTTTAGTGTCCACTTATATATATATATATATATATATATATATATATAAAGAAAGAGGATGTAATGGTTCCAACGAGAGAAAAGTATGTATATTAAAAAGAAGAGAAGAGAGGTGCCGCAAACATTTTTGGTTGTAATGTGGATTTATTGAGAAAAAAATATTATGGTTTGTTTTCCATAGTTTTACTACATGTGTTTCTGGTCTCGCGATAGTCTTCAGGTAAAAGCGGAGATTTCCGCATCTTATTAAAAATAATACATTTTTTCCTTATGTTTTTCAATGTTAAATATTCTCGATATGAGACATTTTCTGTTTTTGTGTTAGTAATCCGAATTTCTTTCTTGAATTATATATATATATATATATATATATATATATATATATAGAGAGAGAGAGAGAGAGAGAGAGATAGAGAAGCGGAATATAAGCACCCCTAGTCTTCGTGAATAGAACCTTTGTCGAAATCAGTGTACAACAGGGGTCAGATATTTGCAAACACGTCTTAAGTGGGACTTAAATTGAAGGCGACTAAGTGTAATGTTCGGCTGATTATTAGCAGTGTCATTTCACTTTCTGATGTACAAAGGAATTTACTCAATATCTTCTTATCTGGTACCAGAAGTGAAAAAGCGTGTCATTCTCACAGCACTAAGCGCCAACTACATATACTAGAAGATGGCGAGCTTCAGTAAATTGACCCGGTAAACATAACGAATAATGCTTGACACTGTAGAAGATCCAAGGAGGTTACCATGGTGACACAAGTTCACATCATCTATTTATTTTCGTTGGGGTGGTGAGCAACAACAGGCCGTCATACCTCTTACCGTAAGGTTTCAGGGTCAGTGCCACTGCATACATCATTGTGATGGGCACAAAAGTCAAGCTATCTGGCATAACTCACGGGCTGAAAATTTTCATAATCATCTCCGACTCTCCGGATATGAATTTGTTGCTGGTTAAAGATGTCTACAGCGTCGTTATAAAAGAATTACCAAAACGTGGCCCGACGATAACAAGGTCTTGTTGAAAGCTATGTTTGAAAACATTGATGGCCAACGTGAACAAAAAACTTGATCCACTTAACTTCTTTTGAAAATAAGTGAATGCACGGATGATACAATGGATAGTGGAGAGCCGGCTAGGAATATAGATTCGTGTCCGTTGCATTTACCCTTGAGAAAGGTATGATTCTGTCCCCACCCACAGATAAATGTCTAATATCAGAATCATTGTTATTCTCAAAAAGATGTTAATGCAATATTCACTCTTACAATTCAATGTTTCGTTTTTAAATAACCTACAATGGGTTGATAAACCGTAAAAAATAAATCTTTTGAAACTGATTATTCATATTGAATATATATTTTTTTTCTTTATATTATAATGTGTTCTCAATTACCGAGTGCAAACTCCATACAGGCCAAATGAAGCTACAATGAAAGAAAGCAGGGAAAACTAGGTGTCACACTAAGTGATATCTATCTATCTATCTATCTATCTATCTATCTTACTACTGCCTTTTGGCACGTCAGGACTCCCCAGAACGTCTCCACTCTGCACTGTCGGCAGCTGCCGCTCGAATCTCACCTCAGAATTATTAGCCGATTGTTTTTCTCTCCTTCTCCAATGTGTCCCCGTGTTGTTCTCGTTTTCCGCTTTCTTTTTCTCTTTGGGATATCCAGGCCATGTTGCAGTCGTTGTTTAGGCTTTGACTTAAAGTTTGGACAATGAACCCTATCGTATTTGCCGTACCGTGACACGAAGAGGATCTATAGAGACACAGTGAAGTAGGTCCGCCGTTTTCACATGGCCTTGTCATCTAATCTTAACGATCCTTCTTAAACTGTAGTCAATAAACTTATCTCCCTGATTCATTTTCCAGGTATCGCAATCATACAATTGAATGGGGACTACCAAAGTCTTATAAAGACTGATCACGGTACTTTTGCTTATCTTGGTCGCATTCTACACTTGCTTCAACCAACCAAAAGCCGCCATCGTCTTTACTAATCTAGTCTTAATGACTTCCATGCCACCATCTTTGAAACCATTGCGTCAGGCAGACAAAAATTTCTTGACGCTTCCCAGTCTTCTCCGTTTTTAGTCATAGCGACGTAATGGGCAACATTTATTAGCATGATCCTGGTTATATTAAGCTAAGTAATATATATATATATATATATATATATATATATATATATATATATATATATGGAGAGAGAGAGAGAGAGAGAGAGAGAGAGATAGATATATGCAGTTGCATGGACAATTTTTTGTGACTTTAGGTTTCACGCTTTTGTGATCGTCAGGCATACGGGTTTATTTTTTCAAATCTGGATCTATTTATGGTTTATTTCTGTTTGTTTATTTGTGTATGGTGGGAGGGGGAAGTTTCTTGTTTTGTGTTTGTTTTTGATGATGCTTGAGTATACATAGACACACATAAATGCAGGCGCATACATGTTAGTTCATACACACACATCCATATTCATAATCTAGGTTTAGGCGCAGTAACACTTTCGTAAGCTCGAGCACACGTATACGCACAATCTCATTCTGTCTATGTCGGTGTCACGATTGTAGCATTTCATAAATGTAACAATGTGGGGGCAGTTTTGACATTTTTCGAGTCAGCTGTTTGCGCCATCAGACATGCTTACACACACACACACACACACCCAGGCACGGGCGCGCGTGTAGACGTACACCCATACTCATTGATTTGGGTCTGCTACCACCACGTGGGTTAAGTTGGGTTCTGTTCGTGGGCATGATGATGATGTTTGCATGTGTTTTAAAAACAAATGCAGCGATGTTATTAACGATTATATTAATGGTAATATTAGCTGTTATATTATTTTTGATATATTGATAATAATTGATATGTTATTAGTTATGATGGTTGTAACGGTAATGTTACCACTAATAATAATGGTAATAATAACAATAATAATAATAGTAGTAGTGATGACAACGCTAAAAAATAAAATAAAATGATAAAGTAATAAAGAAATAATGGCAAAGATAATAATGATAATAATTATGATGATCATAATAATAATGATAATGGTAATAATAATAATAATAATAATAATAATAATAATAATAATAATAATGAAACAATGATAAAAACCACGTTACTAATGGTGGTAGTGATGGTTATAAAGTGTACGGTTCTAAAATTGATAACAACAATACTAATAGTGATAATAATGATAGTAGTCACAAAATAATAATTTTGGAGTGTTAATGGTTATATTTGTCATGATAGCCATGCTAATTGCTATGTCGGTAGTCATATTTGTAGGGGTGGTGAAAGTGTCTTTAACAGTGTTGGTAGTGTCATTGTTTCTTGGTGGTTATGTTTTGGTGGTTTTAGTGTTCTGGTGGTTTAGTGTTCTACCATTTTTGGTGGGTTCGTTCCTGTTTGTGTGCAGTTTGTGTTTTTGGTTTTATCCGTTTTGTTTGAACTGTGATAGTAAATATTTGTTTTCGTGTCTGCATTTTGAGATTATTTCAAATTTTTGGTTTAGTTGTGATTTTGTTGTGTGCGAGTGATTATTGCCATTTTTTCTTGCAGGCAAAGTAGGCATCTCCTTAATATGTTGTAGGCAGGTTCGGGTTTCATAATTTCCCAAGTTATGTTTGGTGCGATGTTTTTGTCTTTTAGTTGTCATATATATGTTGATAGTGTGGGGCTGTTGGAGAAAGTGGTCATGCGTGTATTTTCTTTGTTTGAATCTTCCTTCGGTAGCGCCAATGTAGTACATTATAGTGTTGTTTGCGTTGACCTTAGCTTTGTATACTAGATTTGTTTCTAGGAAGTTTCCTTATAGTGGGCATGTGGTTTTGTCTCTGCAGTTACATTAGGGTCTTTGTTTACGTTATTGCGGGGTTTTGCTCTTTGTTATGTTTTTTTATTATTTGTGATATGTTCTTATTGCAGCTGCAGGTGACTTTTACGTTGTTCCTGTTGAATATTTTTGCTAGGGAACTTGTTTCGGAGAAGTGTTTTTCTATTTGATTTAGGAATGATCTGCTGATGTTTGTTCTGACGGTTTTGTTTATGGTGGGTTTAACCAAATTATATTTCTTTTTCTGTTTTTCCGGCTTGGTTGTGTGTATTCTAGCTGTTGTGTGTAGCTGCTTTTATTTATTGTGCTGTCATATGGCATTTTTTGACGTCGAAAATGTCCGTATTAGATGAATTATCTGATAGTCATTGGCTAATGGATTTAGGTATATGATTGATAGTAGAGTGTGGGTGATTGTGTGTATGTATGTGGATGACTCATTATATTTTTCGTATGGTTCGTAAGTTTCTTTATCTAGGTTGAGGGAAGATTTAGGATATTTACAGTTTTTGAGCTTATTTTTATTTCTATTTTGAATTCAATCAATTTTATGAACGTTTATTAACTATTTCCAAAATCTATCTATTTTAGGGCCATTTGGTTCTCTTACTCGGATTAGGCCGTCGACATGTCTTTTCCAGTATTCTGGCTAGGTACGAAAGAATAAGAATACCTACCAATTCGCAATCCCCGTCATAACTTCCCAATGTTATATCGAAAAGGTTGTTGCTTTCTCTCTTTTTTTTTTTTTTTTTACCATGGTTTGTTGTGGAATAGCAGAGATTTCCGGCAATGTTTTATTTTTATCTCACCATCCATGATGTGTGCGTGTAGAGTTGCAAAGTGTATTGTTTTGTTCAGTAAGTTTTCTGTGAGGGAGGACTTAGAAGTTTATTATATCGAACTGGATGAAGGTTGCTTTGCTTTTGTTCTGTATTCCTATGAACCAGACGATAAGAGCTTTGATGTTTTTCCATTGATTTAGTGATAGAGTTTTCCCTAATTTTATGTTGATTTTTTCGAGTATGTCTTAGCTGATTTTTCCTATTTCGTTTTATGCTTGGTTGATTGGGCGAAATTTGAGATTTGCTTCAAAGTTCGGCATGTGATCCTTTGTGGTTATGAATGCTTGTTGTTTACTATTGCAGTTTATCTTTTGGTCTATTTGCAGTTTAGCGGCTGTATCCTTGGCTTCCTTATTTATGTCGTTTTTTGTGCTTTCAGTTGTCTTTTTGTATAATTGTGCAATGTTCTTGCTTATAAGGTTTTTGTGAACCGAAGTTTCTGTTGTGTTTGTTGTTTTGTCTGCAAATATGAAATGCTTTGTTGGAGTTCTGTATTTTTTCGTGTCTTCTATAATTTTTTACTGAAAATTATCCAAGTGGCTTTGGAATGTTATGTTTTTGAGCATGCCTGTCATGTCGTTCTCGATGTTTTACATTTCCTTACACTTACGTGGAAAATGTTCTTGTTTTCAGGCCGAATGTTTTCGGTTTTGTCAGTGTTCTCGTTTTTTATGTAACTTAGGTAGTAATGTTCCTTTCATCTCATTCTTCTTATAAAACTTTCGATTTTTTTCTTTTAGGAGACTCTTATTCAGTTTATTATTTTGCTTGGGAGGAAATTATCTACA
>OZ010572.1:96218233-96225733 GCA_963932145.1 Acanthosepion lycidas | reverse complement strand
ATCGGTTGTCACAATTAGTAGTAATAGTAGTATTTAAGGTGGAAATATTAAAATCGTAGCGGTAATATTAATAGATTTTAGATAACAATGGTGGCAGTAGCAGTAGTAGTAGTTATCTACTACTTATTAAAGGTTTTTACACGTTTGAGTCTTGTAATTGATTGACGCTGTAGTTAACAATTTAAAGAACAACTCTTCCTTTTAAATTTAAAAAAAAGTAACACGCAAGTCGCCAAAACATTTTTCAATGAATAAATTAAGATTGAACTTTCTCAACTATTTTGTTTTTGTTTTACAAAAAATTAAAGAACGTATTTTTCGCCACTCGAAGGGAATTTAGAGCTGAAGTTTTTTGGGGTTTTTTTTTTCTCCAACGGTGTATTTTTCAAAATGTGTTGCGGAGAGAAGTTTTGTAATAATTACAATATTAATGATAATGGTACTTTTTTCCGCAGTAATAAATCTGAAAGAATGCGAGACAAACAGCAAGAGAACAGCAGCCGTGGTTCTATTTTTGTGAGTAGTTTTTTTTCTTTCTGTTTTCTGTTTTGTGAATGTCAAAAATGTCGGTTGAAAAAAGGGTTTATAACTGGATACCAACAGTAAATATAGAATACACATTTTATTGATACTGATAACTTATTGTTGGGTATCAACTTATGAAAATAGCGACATTTTCTTACAATTTTAAATAAGTAAAACTATCTTTCAAGATGTAAGAAGTATTTAATACTAGCGAATGAAATGTATCAGGACCTTGCAGACGATCAACAAAGCAGAAAAATAGAGAAAGTAGCGTCTATGATCAATGGAGTGCTCAGGGTAATCCCAAAGAGTGTTACAAACAGGCTCAATAAAATAGAGATCCGAGTGGGGATAAGACCGCACCGCTGTTGAAATCTGCGAAGTTACTGAAGAATGAGCAGTTTCTGAAAGGACTTGTTGCCACTTGATCTTGGGTGATGACCACCATGTAAGCCTAGGTGCAGGGATGCAAATGACAATAATGACGACGACGACGACGATGATGATGATGATGGTGAAGATGATGCTGATGATTTTGTTATTAGGAAACATTTAATAATTATTTTGTTATCTTTTTTTTATGCTAACTCCAAAGAAGTTTTTCTTTATGCGAATTTAAGCTTGCCTGAAAGAACACAGCTAAATATCGATAGCAAGTTAAAAAGTAATATATATATAATATGCCTGTGTGTGCGTGTGTTAATCAATCAAAACAATCTTTTGTAAGTTGTTTGCGGAAAAGAGTGTCAATCTCTTTCAATGCTTAAAGAATCATTTAAGATTCACAAAATTTATGTCATGAAATGTTTACTTTTCCTCTTTCATCCATTTTACTTAATTTACAATTTTTTTTATTCTGTAACTTTTTTGATATAAAATATCAATAAAGTTACAGAATAAAAAAAAATTGCTTTAATTTTGCAGCGCCATATTTCAGTTTTTGCATAAAAAATATTTTGTATATAATCTTAATCAAATAATTATATTTTTTTGAATCACATGTAAATTTTAGTGTAAAATTAGTGTGACAGTATAAATTGCCAATGCAGTAATTTTCATAACTCAATGTGTAAGATTAAGAAATAGTCATGTTCGATTAACGAGTCGACTTCCATCATGCATATATGTATTTAAAAAATATAAACTTAACTATTTTAAAGCAGATTTAATGGTTTTCTAGATTTTTTACCTATAGGGTCCATATTTAATAAATATCTGCATTTTATAAAGTTTAAATTTCATTGTACAAGTAGTAGCAGTAGTGGTAGAAATGATACTCTTCACTGAGTGACGGTTGTTGATTGATGCAACGTGGTGACTATTAGAAACAGGTAATTACTAAACTTGCTATGGCACAAGGAGACAATTTTGAGAACCAAACTTAGAACAATAGTTTTACTAATAATACATAACTGTACAGAAGGTGCTCGCATTAGTGTCATAGATAGATAGATAGATAGATAGATAGATAGATAGATAGATAGAAAAAAATAACTAGATAGATAGATATGAACAGACTCTAACAAATAGATAATGAAGAGAGTAAAATAGATAGATAGATAGATAGATAGATAGATAGATAGATAAAATTAACTAGATAGATAGATACGAACAAATAGATAATGAAGAGAGTAAAATAGATAGATAGATAGATAGATAGATAGATATGAACAGACTCTAACAAAGATAATGAAGAGAGTGAAACAGATAGATAGATAGATAGATAGATAGATAGATAGAATTAATTATATATATATATATATATATATATATATATATATATATATATATATATAGATAGATAGATAGATAGATAGATAGATAGATAGATAGATAGATGACATATAATGATGATGGTTGTAGATCACTGATTGTCCACGCGCTTTCGTACAAGTAGCGGTTATATAGGAGGCTGGATTCTAACCGGCACACGGAGACACGTCAAATTGTTACCGGTTCAGATTGAGTCACTTGGAAACGCACGTTAGATTAATGCGGCGAGAGCGAGAGAAAGAGAGAGTAAGCTAGAGAAGGAAGGATGGGGGGATGGAGGGAGGGAAAAGGAAATGAAAGTGTAGAAAAGAATATGATCGAGAGGGAAGAAAAAAATAGAAAAGGTAGCGATGCTGAAAAAGAAAGAAAGAGAAGACAGTGTCATAAGGAACACGCAGCTCGAACTGTTTTCTCTGCAAATGGCCACATGTTGATCATATGAGTTGAATTCAGTTACATTCAATCACCAAGACACAAACACTCTTATTCACCATGTCGCACGCACACGAAGACCGACGATACACTTAAGGCGCTTTACAAACGTTAAAGCTAAACATGTGTGCGCTCCCATAAACATTAAACCAACTTATCCGCAGTTGGCTATATAAATATAATAATAATGATAATGATGATAATAATAATAATAGTAATAATAATGTCACTCTTTGTACACCTCCAAGAGACACGCACTAACGCACGCACGCATTGGTTCGTTCACGCACGCACATGCAGCGCGTAGAACAACAGCAAATGGGTAAGTAATACTGTTTTTGTTGTCTAGGTTACTTGTTTACAAACTTCAGGTAAAATATTTGTTCCAACTATTTTCTTATTTTTTCTTTTGAACGGGTTTAATTACCTGTTCATTTCTTTGTTTCAACTGAAGTTCAGTTTTTATTTGTTTTAATTTAAGTTCATTTTTTGTTTGTTTCACTTTAATTAAAAAAAAAAAAATAAAATAAAATAAAGAATCTTTCTTTCTTACTGTTTTTGTTTTAAAATTCGGAAATCAGGTGAATCCTTTTTGTGTTTTTAGGCATGCCGACGACAAAAAGTAATATCTTATCTTATCTAAATAAACAGTTATTGCTTAAAAAAAGCGTAGAAAGAAAGAAAAAAAAAAATATTAGCGGCTGAAGCAATTTCGGACTATAGGTATGAGAAGGTCTACGTGAAAAATATTGGCAAAAATATACATTTTCTTAGCAATAAGATTTTTAAATATAAAATTTTGGTATTGTTAGCGAATTCATTTATTGTTATTGTTGCAATTCCAGGAAATAATAATAATAATAATAATAATAACAACAACAACAACAAATAGTTGCGTCGATCCATCTCAACACATTTAACCATGTACAAAGATAATCGATATGATAGTCCGCTTCTCTTCAGCGCGGCAACTAGGCATGACTGGACGTTAGTAAAAGGCTGGCAACAGAGAAAGAAGGGAAAAGAAAAAGTAAAAAGAAAAAGAAAAAAAAAAAAAAAAGGATGAAAGAAGAAGGTAGTGGAGAAGGAACAGGTGGAGCAGTTGCTTTCGTTTGTTCTGCAGCTCTTCTCAACACCACAATTAAACACATTCGTGTTTTCATATCAATCAGACACATACTCTCGCAGAATACAACAGTTGCCTTTTACTCGGAAGAATCGCCCATCTTTATCTTATGGCTCGAGTTTATAGCGAAAACGGAAAAAAAAAGAAAGTACTGTAAAAAAAAAACGCAAGAAAATCTTTATATAAAAAAAAAAAAAATTGCCATTTTATAAATCGACTAAAAATTCTAGAATGTTATATTCACATTTGGTATGCCATAGAAATTGATTATAACAGTAATTTAAGAAGTTTGTACTAATTTTACTCTGTTTAATTTTTTTTCTTTTTTTGTAATGACTGTAGAGTCAATAATTGTCCATTTGTATCAAATGAATTCGACGTTTTTTGCTTGCATAAAAGCGGAAAAATTTTCTCACTCTCCTTAAAAAGGCACAAGGCTAAAAAAAAAAGAAAAATACAGATAAGAAGACTGTGTTGCATGAATTCTCCAAGTCGAGTAGACTACTTTTCTTAAAAATCAGTATTTAATATTCCGGTTCTTACCTGGATTCGAATATCGACAAATGGTTCTAGTATGAAGGACGCAACTTTCTCAGTCACTAAGCAAACGCTATGCTTTCAGCATACATAATTTATTTAGTGATCGTTTATATATATATATATATATATATATATATATGAAGATTATTTATTTAGTTATACTGTATATATATATATATATATATATATATATATATATATATATATGAAGATTATTTATTTAGTTATACTGTATACATATATATATATATATATATATATATATATATATATATATATATATATAACGACTACTAAATTTTTTTCAGCTCGACCCAATTCCAAAAATCAGACCAAATCATCAAAGAACAGATTTTTAAGGAAATTCCTTCTTGTTCGGGCCGATAATTTTTTAGCACTTCCGTCTGCGCGTGCGCGGACGCGAGCGCACACACACACAAACGCTTACACACATACATACATACAAGCACACCCACACACACACATATATATATATATATATATATATATATATATATATATATATATATATATATATATATATTATAGAATAATATATACATAGGGAAGGAGTAAAAAATAAAAAATTAAGTTAAAGTCTAAATTTGAGTGCCATTAATTCCTACCCAAACATTCTGACAACTTGTCAAATTTTTTCAAAGAATAGGAGCCTCGCCCTCCCCCAATATTATTCCAATACTTTATTATTAAAGCGTAAAATATTTCTGTATTTAATCGTATCTCCTACAGGACATAAAAGATATTTTAAAATATTTCTATATCCTGAACATGATTATTGTATTTGGGAATCATTTTCATTTCTTAAGAAAATTAATAAAATGGATCCCTCTTAAAAAATAACTTTATTTGATATAGGTTATTGATAAGTATGTTTTTTCGGAGTTACTTTCATATATTGTCTTAAACTTATCTGAAAACTTTTTAGAGAACACTAGTATTTGACTATTTCAACTCTCCCGGGCAGTTTTATAGATTCATAAAACATACCCACTTACACAATGATTTTCCATGTTTGAATTTATACACCATTGTTTGTTTGTTTTATTTTTATTTTTCTCAAACATGCGACATAATCCTATATGTCCGCCTAGATCAATCTGAAATTGACACACGTTCAGCAAAGGTTCGCATGTGTCTCCTAAGAAATAAACACTCATCCATATACTGGACACAAAAACTTGTGCAATACACAAGTCATATAAACAGAAATACAAGCATTTATATTTAGATAATAGAAATATCGCCATACACACTAACTTGCCTCACCTGTAGGCATTTTGGTTAATATTTAAATAACTTTTTCTTGGTGTTGGTGAGAGACGATGTTAGAAACATTTACATCTTTAGCTGATGTAAGGAAACATTCGGCATTCATTTATTGACCGAGCAGAATGTACTTGCTGTCGAATGAAATTTATTAAGTCCTCTAAAAAACATTTTTTATGAAAAAAGGTTTCTCAAATTCCGTAGCTGTTATTGCTCTTTTCTAGTAGTGATGGGAGTTTTCTTCCTAATTGTTGTAGCATACCTACGGACGATAATGGCTATATCTCCATTCATATAAATAAAGTAGTAAATGCTGTATGTTGGTCTGCAGTTGGAGATTCGTCTCCAGGTGTGCTGCTCAAACTCTCTGCCTCCAGTCAAAGATGATCCTCAGACGGAACTAGAGCTCGGATACCCCACATTAAATTCGGTCTTGTGCCACATCTGAACGCGTGGAGCGGTTGGTAGATATCCTGGAGATTCATTGTGGAATTCACTTGACTCACTTCTAGCAGTTGACTACTTATTCTACGCGCCGCTGTCGAATCTTATATGTGTTGTTCGTTTCCTAAGTATTATCGTTCATTATCAGCCTTCGTGTGATTATTCTATTCAGTAACCTTCCCTAGGTTACAACACTAACCTTTTATTTGAAGTAGTATGGAACGTCAACATCTTGATTATGTCATTATTTTCCCTTTGAGTTACATAGGCTGTCCATTTTAGTTGTTGCTGCTGTTGGAAGTCTTTAAGTGATGCAGTTTCTGTTACTTGGCAGAGTTCCTTTGTTTGTGGTTCTGTAGCGCCAGTTCACAAGAAGTGTGGTTTTCATCAAGACCCATAGGCTTCATTCACTCGAAGTGATTTTTAACCACCGAGATCCTCGCTATTGTATACAGTTAACAGTTTAGATATTTTTTATGTGTTTGGTGTCATGCATGACATCCATATAAAAGTTTCGATCTGTAGGGGCTGTTTAAGAACATGACTCGAGTTAATGTTTTTTTTTTTGTTGTTCCTTAGGCAAATATAAAAAAGTATGTTCAAATCTGTACCAGCGTGAAAGACATATTTGAAAAACCGTTATCTATCTATCTATCTATCTATCTATGTATCTATCAAAAATAATTTGGTTTACTGCTAAATTCAAGATGATAAGATTTGAGTGTCACACCCGGATGAGTTAGGAGTTCCATTATATTTGTCATTCTTTTTAAGGTATAAAAACGTTTGTGAATAAGAAAAAATGCGATATAAAAAAAATCATTAATGTTTTCGATACTTAAGAATATTTGCACGTGCACTCCTTTGCGGAATATGATACAATTTCGAATTTAAAGTGGGGCAGGAGTCCACATGTACTTGGAGTAGCGACAAAAATTGTTCATGCCTCAGCGGAACTTTTCGCATATGACCCTTATTCACTTTCTAAGGGAAGGTATTACCGGGAGGCATAATCCCTGGGGGGCTCGATCACATATTAAACAACTTAATTATACTGACAGTCCAAAATCGAACTAATCTAGAAAAGCAAAAAAAAAAAAAAATATATATATATATATATCTTCATAATGCCGGCAAACTGACTAGCTACAGCTGTCTATGTGAACCACAGTACAATTTGATTTCATATTCCATTTATAAAGAGGAAGTTCTATTCAGACAGCTTTTTTCTCCAGAGCCGCTTACCTTGTGTGACAGACTCCTGGGAAATGCCAACTATTAACTATTCTATATATCCTCATAATACATACCTTTTGATCTCTTCTCTATGTCATATACAGCAACCTTATTTATTAACCCTCTAACTTAGGTGG